>CADDXX010000491.1:0-83763 GCA_902810485.1 Alauda arvensis
CAACATGATGCCTATAAACTATTTATGAAAAGAAATTTAACCCACAAATTAAGAGCTAATGGGTAAAATATTGCTAAGCTTAGTCAGGTGAGTAATGTCATGTATTTCAGTACAACTCATGCAAGTACAGCTATGTGATTTGGCTAAAATGAAACCCTAAGCAACATCCGTAACAGCACTAATGTGTGATGGATGCTCACCACAACAGCAATTAAACACTCTGCAGATCATCTAGTACTCTGATTATCTGCTTTATGACKAGAAAACAAATGCRTTCATTTTYCTAGTCCATCTATGGTTTTTTCCTCGACTGTTGATTCAATTGCAAAGGCTTCACTGGTGTGGCTAATTTCAGTATAAGTGTTTTTCCCACTCTCTTCACCTCTATAATTACTTGCCAGGATAGAAAGCTTTTTCTGAGGATCTAACATCGGTCCCAAATGGTTGCATGTGTGCCATCTTGTCCATGTTTGATATGAGGTGTTAATTAGAGATAGTTACCTGCAGCACACTCCTAGATATAAAACAAAAACTATATTTGTCTCAAAACTGACAGGTTTATACTCTGCTGCTTTCAAATTAATCTCAAGCAGATTTATTGTGTGATTCAATTATTTACTGCCATCATAATTTCATTGTATTGATTGATAAAATATAGGATCAATCCTCTGACAAGCAAACCTGGAGCAAAGATTCTTGCTCTATCTGCCTCTGCTTCAAAATATAAAAAAAAATTAGTTTGGGGAGTTAGCTTAAAAAATCTTAAGTTGCTTGCTGCTAGAGGCACTCTAACTGCCAAGTTAGATCCCCTTTTCTAGAAAATTATTTAGTTAATGGTTCTGTTATGATTTACTTAATTTTGGTTTTGTTTATGTATACTTCAGAGGTGTTTTGCACAATTTCACACCTGTTAATTTCAGAGAAATTGGCTGCTAAGGATTTTGAAAGTCTAACTTAAATTATTGAAGAAAAWTTTTTTAAAYAACTGYTAATTTCAAGTTTGCTGATTTAGGAATATGCAGGTTCATGTACAAYATTCATTTAAAGACTGTAATCAAARTGTTCAGACAACACTATTAGTTCGCTTTCAAATCACTCTTGTCCCCAGTCAATTTTAGGTGCCTTTTTAATTTGTAAAAGTCCTCAAAACCTAACTGGCAAAAATAATATTCTGATATGACAATTGCTATCTTTGATACACATGCAAAGTTTAAAATTCCCATTCTAGTAAAAAGAAAGTGTGAAAACAGAAAGGAACTTCAGGCAGTGTGCACTAAATGAAAAAATTAATTTAGAGTTATAGGAGGACAATTTGAAATTATTCACTAGAGGTTAAGCTGATGCATCTACCCAGTCATTTATTCCCTGGAAAAAAATGAAGGGGAGAAGAAGAGGAGAGGGAGAGGGAGAGGGAGAAGAAAATCCCCTAAGCAAAACCAAAAAAACTACCCCAAAATGAAAGGACTAAAACACATAGTTGGTGAATCAGCACTCCAGGACATTTTTATACACACTGGTAACTGACCTTAAATGTTCACAGTATTTCTTAAATAGCTGAAATAATATGGCATCTAGTGCACTAATTTGCCTCATGGCTTTTGTCAAAATTATTGATTATTGTAATACAAACCATAAAGCTATATGTACTAACAAGTCAGCTTCTCACATTAATTCAATGTAAAGATTTTTAGTGGCTGCCCATTCATTCTTTAGGGCAAACACATTGCCTCTATTTTCTTTCTCACTTTTTTATACTCTCTCATAGGTGGAAGGCATAATCTGCAGAACACCTCTATTTGTACATAAAGAAAAACTTAAAAGATTAAGTCCCCTATAGCAAGCAAGGATAGGTCTGTTTCTAAGAAAAGCTGGGACCTCTGAGAAATAAACTTTAGTTTTATGAAGCAATTATTTTCTAACACCTCAGCCTGGGTGTTTTCAATTCCTCTTAAGCCTGTATGTTTGTCAGTGTTGTTGCAAAACCAACTAAAGTGATGAGATTTTTTTCAGCTACATGAAAATATATAGTTGTTTCATAGAGATAACATTTTTTTAAGTTGCCTGTATTAAGACTACGCTGCTTTTTTTTTTTTCATTTTTACAGATACAACACTTCATCCAATATATAATACACAAAAATACTTACACATTCTGTGAATTTTGATATCTGTATTTCTCTAATTAATATTGAAGACAAATAGTAATGAAATACTTTAAAATTAATTTTCTTTAACTGCAACAGAAGTCTATGGGTTCTTGTTGTGAATTCAAAATAATGCCATCATCCTGAATTTGGTTTATGCTTGCATGACCGGTTTTGATAAGATGGCTGTGGGTATCAAATTGACAGGTACATTCATCTCAAAAGGCTGATTGAGACCTCTTGAACACAGAAAGCCTTTGAGAAACAACCTGTCCCTGACTGATACACAGTAAGAAGTCTGGGAGCAAAGGACATGGCAGGGAGAGAGTCAGAATTTCTTTTTCTACACTTTTGCTTTTGCCTTGTTCATCAGAGATGCACCACACTTGCACTGAGCTAAGCCTTTGAGCCTTTGAGGCCTGAAGACACAATTAGCCAAGTCAGACATCACACAAGTATGTGATGCCCAAATGTTTCCATTTAATAGGCTTTAACAAATTGTTCAGAAATAACTTAATCAAGTAGGAGTTTATGGAAACTGCTTTCAGTTGAATTTTCCATGTCCCTACCTCAGGGCTCCAGTAGTTTAATAATGCAGTAAGAGTCTTCACGATCAAAGAATATCTAACTGTAACAAACCAAAAGGATGTCAGCCTGATAATACTGAAAGAGGCATTTATGACTTGGTATTCTAGGGAAAAAGGAACTTAACATCTCAACCAAAATTTCTGAAAAAACAGAGAATCCATGGATCATCGGGATTTTAACCTTCTTTGGATTTTTTAAAGTTAAGAAACAGCTTTTAAAAATATGAATGATTGACTTAGTAAGGTTTTGTTATTTATTTATTTATTTATTTGAAATCAGACTTTCCTCTGTCAAAGGCACAGACCTTTTACAAGATGGTAGTGACCTTTTTAGTGGGCATGACTGGTTTCCAAAGTCAGAGAATGTTATAGTCACAGGCATTATTCAGTGATGTCAAGAAATTACTCTTTTAAAAGAATGAGTACTTATAAAGGATTGTAATTACCAAGAAAAAAATTCCCTCACGTAAAACAGTTATCTTCTTACATGTCGATTACTGCATTTTGTGTAATTTGACACAAAAGCATTTTCCTACTACAGGTTCCATTGACAAATAAATGCAGAATAAACAACAGGTAGTCATGGACAGGGGGGAGCTTTGGGCAAAGTATAAGCAGATTCTAGTGGGACTTGAACAACAGAAAAAAAATTGAGGGAACAAAGAAACTTGTAATGTTCAGAACATGAAAAATCWATTGCTATCACACTTCTCTTATAGAGCAATAATTCTGCATAATCCACTATAGACCCATATGAACATTATATATATTTGTCTCATACCTACATATATACATGGAGAAAATAAATTTTTTTGAGTTGCTGAGCTTCAGTTCTCCATGATCTATATTTGGAATAATAAATATATTAATTCATGAATCAAAAGTCACAGGCTGAAGTCACAGAGCTGAAACAGATCCAACGCCACCCATAAAACCATTCCAATATTACTCCAATATTACAGACAAAGGATTCAAAAGGTATACCATGGTATTAAATTTCTGGTGTATACATATAGTTCTTTTTATATATTAATTTTACTTTTGTCCTTTTAAAAGATCCTGCAAACTGAAAAAAATAGATTAATATAATTACAATAAAATGAATAATATTTTCATGCTAAATTTTAGGCATTGGAGAGATTTGTGTTCCATAGGGAAAAAAAAAATCCATCCCTTACTTTCTCTTCTTTTTAATTTACTCTGCACTTTCATGTAAAATTTCAAGTGTTCTTTGTGTTGGGTGCCTTTTTTTTAGTTTTTGTTTGGGTTTTTTGGTCATAACAGAATTGTATTACTTAAGCTGAGCAAAACCTGAGAAGAATAAACCTAGAAAGATTTTTGTCGCTTTTTCTGGAGACATTCATAAACCTAATGCTGACATCTTAAATGAATATTGAAAACTATTCCTGAATGCACAGATCATAACTGATAAAATGTACCACTTTTCTTTGTGTATGATTTCATTATAAAAACAATATCAGAATAGGATTTTTTTTATTACTTTTACAAGACCTTTTACTCTAAATTATTTATTAAAATCTACAGCACAATAAAACATTGAGTGCAGTCTGTGACTTACAGAGATAGAAGGGAAGCTGTCCTAATCTTTTCGTTAGAGCTCAGAAAGACATTATTGAATGATTACAGCAGTCAGGAAGTGCAATGTGAGTATTAACAGAATTAATTTTTAAAGTATTTATGAAGATGTGAACTTAGATGTCTGACAAATGAACAGACAACTCTAAATTACAGCTGGAATTTTATAGAGAGATCTGATGAGAACATACCTGATTTAACAGCATCAGGATATCTGTTTACAGTCATGGACTGCTAGTATTGAGTTCATTGTTTGCTCTTTTTCAGGGTTAAGACCAGGCTCATGACCCTGCCAGGCATTGCATTATTATTAATGTTGCTTGCTGCACCTCAGTCAGTATAGTTCAGCTCATCATCTGTGACAAAAGGAGGTTAAGTGAGTTTTCTTGAAGACAAACACAAAAGACAGATACAAGATTTAATTCCTGTTTTCTTACTCTAGATAGCAGCTTCTTCTGCCCAAGGCAACTGGCCCTTTACAGGCTTGAGCTGAATCGAAGTAAAGTGTATTTTGGCTGAGACTTAATTCATTGGCATGTGATGGAACTGTGAGACTACAGACATTTAGTCGTGCAGACCAGTAATGATGACTGTGTTGAGACAAACACTGTACACATTCCAGGATTTTGTTCAGTTGTTGCTGGATTTCATTTGTTTTAAACTGGCTGTAGTATGACCAACTATGTATGCACTTGCTACCAGTGCAATGCACCTCTGCAGCACAATCCAATTTTCTTCCAAGAAAAATCCTGTTCATATGTTTCTACACCATGTCAAGAGAGAAAAAACAAATTTCTGCTTGAAAAGTGCTCTTTGAACAAGAAAGGACACGCATCTTTGCCACTAACACAGATATCCTTCTACCTCCTTCCTAAAGATATTTCTATGTTGCATGCTAGTTTTAAATAATATAATTAGGAGAAATTAATAAGCACCAACCTAGAGTTCTCATTACTAAATTCATCACAGAAACAAAAGGAAAAGAATATTCAAAAAGGAATGAAACAAATCTGTCATTCTCATTTTTCAACTTTCTCAGCCCATGAAACATCCCTAAATGCCTGACATGCATTCAGATCAGTGAGAACTGGGCACACAGATTCTTTTGCCAAAGGCTGAAATGGAAATCTGTGCAGTCTGTTATGACAGAATGGGTACAAATGCCAGACTCACACCAATGTCACAGAGGCTCTCATTTATTTTCAGAATAAAACAAAAGTTTTGGCTGGAAGTTTGGTGTTCACTGAAAACAAACAAGCATATGCAATCACAGCCTGACACATGCTACATCCCACTGAAGAATTATGTCATAGGGAGGAAAAATTGTCTGAAGACAGTGGTTTAGGTCCAATGTTTTGTAGTGATATAAATACAGGATTTCAGGTTCTGAAAAGTAGAATGTTCTTATTGCATGAACTCATAGTATTGCTTTAATGCTGCTGTTCCCACTCTGCTCAAACTCTATTTCTCTCTCCATTTTACTTTTCACAGTCCAGCATGCCTCTCTATTCCATATTCCAAAGTCTAGATAACTTGTGTCCTTTCTTTGTTTTCTTATGCTTTTTACACCTGTACACTGACCTCAAAACAGTTGATTCCCTCCACAGTCTTCATTAGGAATTTTTCCCCTCCTCTTATGAGAGAGACAGTGTCTAGACCAATCAGGTCTAGAAATCACCATTAGGAAAAGTAAGTATTTTTACAACTGCAACCTGCTCCTTGTGCCTTCCCATTCCCCTCAATAAAGTCAAAATGTACAGGAAATACAGTTATTGTACTGTCCTGTAACACTTAGTGACAAAATCTTAAAATGTGTGTACATTTAAGATGTGCTACTAGCATATAATTTCCTGTTCCTGTGGATGTCAGGAAAGTAATTGAATTCTTCCTCCAAAATCAGAAAGATTTGTAAAAATAAATATATATATATATATATATGTACATGCACACATATTCCAGACATCATAAGGCTTTCCTTTTCTCAGAGATAAAATAATAATTCAGGACTGTGGCCTATAAATAAAACTTTGTCATATCTGATAAAGACTACAGAATGAAATATTTACAGAGTTTTAATTTAAGATGGCTGATTTCTAAGCTACATGAAATGTTGTTACAATGCAAGCAGTTAGCTAGCTTACACTATAGATAGAGCACAACCCACAGCCTCTGAGTCGAGCTCTCTAACCCCAGAACTACTTTGGTGCAGCACAGCTGGGTGACCTTGGCTCAGTCTTACAGAGAAGGTTGTTCCTAAGCTTTGGGAATACATGAATGGGAGCCACATGAAATAAGTAATAACACAGGCAGAAGAGAAATTGTTGCAATGATAATAGTTGGCAGCTCAGAGAATGACAAGGGAAAAACCTAGATGTGGAAAATATATTCCCTTAAGGAAAAAGCAGGCACCTTGAACACAATGAATAAGCAAGATCAAAGGTCAGATGCATCCAGGATTACAGGAAGTGAGGCTCCCAGTATGAATGACCGCAGACTGGCCAGCAGAGATCATACTTATCATTCTGATAATTACATTAATGCTTAATCTGGCACTGCATCTATGTCTCTGTATCAGACACATATAGAACTGCTGTGTTTTTATACGGCGTATACATGGCTTGCAAAGGGCCACTTTGCATGCAGCAGACAAAAGTGCATGCCTGGAGAAAATACTCTCCATGTGAAGAGTTATAGAACTGCAAGAGAAGGGTTAAAGACCAGGTTCTTTGGGTTGTTTAATGGTTTGAGACTGGCCAAACTCCAGGCACAAAAGCGTCTCACTCACCGCACCTGCCTCAGCTGAGAGAGCAGAGAAAAATTTAATGAAGGCTTCTTGAGGTGAGATAAGGACTGAGAGAAAACACTCCAAGGGCAAAACAAGCTCAACGTAGAAGTACAAAGTGAATTTATCACTTAAAAAATCAGAGGAGGACAATGAGAAATAAAATAAGCTCTTAAAAACATCCCTTCATCACCCAGCCCCTCCCTCCTTCCCACCACCTCAGGGCAGGGAGGGTTTGGTCAGTTCATCACTGAAGAGGTTTTCTTCCTCTGCACAGGAAGAGGGGTCCCACCCCCTATTACACCATGGGATCTCTCCCATGGGAGATACTTCTCTATGAACTTCCTCAACCTGGCTCCATATCTCACGAGCAGGAGTCCTCCCAAAGTTGCTGCAATGTGAGTCCCTCCCACGGGCACACAGCCCTCCCAAAACTGCATGGGTCACTCTTCCACAGGGTGCAGTCCTCCAAGGACAGGCTCCAGCCTGGGAGTGGGGCCTTCTCTCTCCATTGGGTCTCCCACTGGATCACAGCCTCCTCCAGGCATCACCAGCTCCAGCATGGGCACCTCTGCCATGGGCTGTGGGTGGATCTCTGCATCCTCCGTGCACCCCCATGGGCTGTGGGTGGATCTCTGCATCCTCCGTGCACCCCCATGGGCTGTGGGTGGATCTCTGCATCCTCCATGGATCTCCATGGCCTCCAGGGGCACAGCTGCTTCACCATGGTCTCACCACGGCCTGCACAGGAACCTCATCTCCAGTGCCTGGAGAAGCCCCAACTTCTCTACTGACCTTGGTGTCCCTGTGTTGCTTCCCTCACATTTTCTCCTTCTCTGACTAGATAAAACTGCACTTTGTTTTGATTTCCTTCTTAAATATGTTATCACAGAAGCATTWCCAACCTCYCTCATTGGCCCAGCCTTGGCCAGCAGCATGTCCATCTTCAGARCCATCAAGGATTTGCTCTGCCAGGCATGCTGGAAGATTCCAGCAGCTGCCTGCAGAAGCCACCCCTGTGGCATCCCCACTACCAAAAGCCAGGCCATGCAAAACTAGCACAGGTTGAAATCTAGACAGTTCCAAAGTAGAATAATAGAACTTCAGGGAAAGACATGTTTTAGCAGTCTTTCTGCACTTTTGCAGTATTACACAGCAATCTTTCCCTACTGTCTTAAATCAAGATTTATTGGAAAAAGGATATAAAGAAAAAAACCCAAATGTAAATGCCAGTTAAAGAAATTAAAATAAGTCTGCTAAATGGTATGAGGACTTTTGCTAGAAAGGAAAAAAAGCATAATCATCCTGTGTTGATTTAAGCATGATTTAAATTCTTGAATTTTGAATATCCTTTATGGAATGAAAATGAGTCCCTCTAGATGCTGACAAGTTATTAGGCTGACACATTTTCCTCTTTTGTACTGAATACAGGAAATCATGCTACACTAATGCTATATTAACTTAGGTATCACTCATTCAAATTATGCTCAAAAGTTACTGAGTTTGAATAATCACTATTCCCTTGAAACAGTGGAGATTTTCTATCAATATTGTCTTCTCTTCTCCATGCTAATCTCTTTGCTGAGTCATAGCCTTGTTTTGGTAAGTTAAAATGGTTTAATCTCTTTCAGCATTGGAAGATTCCACCATTTTTAAATATCTTATCACTTCTGAAACACTAGAACACACCACTAATTTAAAGAAACAAAACAAAGCTGTTCTCTTTTAGTTGCCCAAAAGAATTGCATTCCCCAGATTGCTGAAATACACCATGCCTAGGCTAAGAGATTCACCATCCCCTACCAAATTTTAACACTCAGAAAGCTATGACCAATTTTTTTTGCTGGTTGTCTACAGGTGAGAAAGATTTCCATGCATCTAACAATTCCAATTCTAACTTCTTGATCCCAAAAGTACTTTTTTGTGTAGGAATCCTGAATTAATAGATGGGAAAGAAATAAATTAAGACATATCTTTTCAGTGCATTGGCAAGCTGTTTAAATGAAGATTTTGTATTTCACAGGGTGGTGGAAGTCATGTTCCTGGTAACAAAACCCAGTTGTATATATTTTGTATTCTCTATACTTTTTCAGTATGAAGTTAAATTTCAGAAATAAAAGAGCATGCAAGAGGATTTTTTATTTTCTAAGCCTCAAGCTGGAAAAGAAGGAAGTTCCATTATTACAGAAATGTAAGACTGTCAGGCAGAATACACCAAGCCACAATATTTTACAATTTCCACACAATGTTTTACTAACCAGTGAAACAAAAAGATACACAAACATTTATTGTTTTTCTGATAAACAAAACAAGATTTAGAGAAAATTACTTTCTGGCTTTCCTAAATGAAAAATCAGTTACTTTGAAGTTGTGTAGGAAGAGGAAAATCTATTGACTCCAGACTATTTCTGGACTCTTCTACATATTTTTCATGTTTTCATTAGGAGATTTGTTAGTGTAAAAGCCATGTTCATTCTGGAAGCACGTTGCTACTGCTTCTTAGTGAAGAAAGCTGCACTACTGTTAACATTTTCATAATAAAAGCTCACAATAATTACTGCAAAACAATTAGGAGCACTTAAGAGTGACACTTACCTGGTCTGTAGCTCCTCTTTTTGAATTTGGCTTTCTACCAGAACTAATGTGTCTGACAAACATGGAATAATTATTTAAATGGGGAGGTTCCCTACGTAATGTGCCCTCTGGAAGCTGATTTAATTAATGCCAATTAAAACTCATGACTGAAAGGTAAAATAGTCTGCTTATTTTTATTCTACCTTTATCACTAAAGCTTAGGGCATAAAATAAGCTATCATTCAGCAGCTGCCTAATGCCTCTTTGCCAGTGTAGAACTCCAGAAAGGTCACAAGACCTTTCAGTGTGTGTATATTTATATGTTTGTGTGGCTGCACACATGTAGGCACATGAGTATATCTGTGTAGCACATAGAAATGTGCTACATTTACATATACAACACATATACATGCACAAATATAAAGCATTTTGGCAGACTGAGAATTCTTGCAAACTATATGAGTTAGAAGTACTGAGTTCATAAACTGAAGAGATCTTCATCGTGCATGTGTTCCTTCTTTTAAAATCTGTTGTTAGTTTAAAGTTTAACATTTAAATAGCAGAAACAAGCTGTGGTAATGCTGATGGTTACAATCTGACTTCAAAACTCCCAAATATATTTGTATAGGGTGAAGTGAGTTGAACCAGAGAGTTAATACACAAAAATAAGGATTTGAATCTCAACTTCTTCACATTCCAGATGAGATTTAGCTCTAAAATTACTTGCTATTTGAACATGGGAGTTTTGGTCAAAGAAAGCAAAATCTTGGATTAGGGTGCTCTTCTAAAGATAGGAAAGGTTTCATTTTAATGTAGAGGTAAAACTAACCTTTTAATATTTATTGAGAAAAAAAAGGAATCTGTATAACCTTCATTATTAAAGGTATGAAATAACCATCAAAGAATGTGTTTTCTCAGCCACATTTTATTCCATAAATACTTCTAAGGCTTCATCCTTATTTATACAAATGTCATTCCAATTATTTTGTCTATTTTAAGCATATATTAAGCATGAAAATGCTTAATAAATCAAGCTTGATACATATTTAGAATATCCTGTCCTTATCAGAGCTACACAATTGTCCTTACTGGTGATGAAAAGTCAAGTTCTGTAAGAATGCACAGAATCCTGTTCAGCACAGACCCATATATTATAGTCCTACCACTTATTACACACACATTTAGTATGTAATTTCCACAGCTCTTAGTATTAAGTCTCTTTAATTTTTTAATTAGATTGTCTAGAGGTTGAGAGACCAAAAGCCTATATTCATAAGAAGATAATGTTTATATATTGCCCCTCCAAACAGAGTTTTAAAGGCACTTCAAACAAGTATTAAACCACAGCCAGGGAAAGTATTAGGAATTTTGTCCATGAGTTTAAATAATATTTGTTCTGTGGATTTAAATAATTGCATTTCTGCTTGATGTGATAGATATACAGTGAACTTATCCACTGGGAAATGTATGCCTGTTTTTTAATGTCTAACTTTTTGCTTGTCTTGAAAGTAAAGGAATGACTTGGCCATCCTGCCCAGATAATTATCCAAGGCATCTGTATTAGGGAAAAAAGACACCATTAGCTCCCTTCCTCTCTCTACCAGAAACAAATAAATACCTCTAACAGTTCATAAACATCTGAAATGAGCCTCATTGTTATATATAGTCCAGCCTCTTTCCATCAATTATATAAGGAGTAAGCTCTTAATTTAGTTTAGTCCTAAGACTGAAAGCAATGGATGAGGATGTAAAACCTATCTGAAAGAAGGGAAAGAACATCCTGAAGACTGAAATTACCTGGTGTATTTCACAGTGCACTACCTTGCTTGTTTTGAGAAGATGACCAGTGAAAGTGATCCATTAATGACAGCATTATAGTGTCTCAGACACTAAAAATTTAAAAAAACTTTTAAAAAACCCAAAAAAACCCAACAAAAAAACCAGTAGAAGAAAATCTTGACCCTAGATCAAGTATGCAAAGGAATGATAGAATAATGGAGTTGCAATGCTATAATAATACCGAATCTTTTACCATCAAGCAAATATGAATTATAGCAACAACAGTTTATTTGGCTTATTTCCTATGTAGGAAATAATTTTTATTTTATAGGTGGTGACTTCTACAATGTACATTACATCATCTGAAATTTTATATATTAAAGGCTATAAAATGTCTTTGTTTATATCTTTGAAGAGTCATGCAAATGAAGGCCAGAGAGATTTAAGGATGTCATTTGTACTGAAAATGACTGACACTTCAAGTTATATTTTTTCCTAATTCCTATTCATCATATATTTTTTTTACTTTGCATAGCAGCATAATTGATGAATCCATGTAAGAGTGTTTTCTTTATTTGTTTTGGAGAGGGCAGACTTTTCTTAAGCCACATAGTCTGTTTACTAGGAAGTAAACTTGGACAAACAGTGACACGTGTGGATCTCATCAGCAACATGTGGTCTCTTGCTCATGTAGTGCCTAAAACTCCCACCACATTCACTGACTTGGATACCTTTCTGCTTGATAGAATTCACTGTCGTGCTATTGGAATAGTTTTATCTCTATTTGATAAAATGCATCAAGCAATGCTTTCTTGCTGCAGTATTAACTGGCTGTTAATAAATTTCAGCCTTGGTCTATGTCAGTGTTCCCTGAGTCTGCTGTTCCTGCAATTGTCAATAGAGTAAGTGTTCACAACCTCATTTTGCAAAAAATGCCATACCACAGTAGCATTTCAGAGTGTGTTACAGCTGAGATTTTAATGAAACAGTGTAGCGATTTGGACTTCAACTGTTTTGCTCACAAAAGAGTTAGAACTTCTCAAATGCTGTTGTGTTTGTGAATGTAAAAGAGTTTAGTGATCCATGATAACTTTTAGGTAAGAAATTATGTTTTTACTCTCAGTGTTTTGAAAAACTTAGACATCTGGTTTAGCAAGCTATAACAATAAGTCCTGCTGGCTATCATTTGTCACTTCTATTGCTTATGTTAAGTTTAAAATTGGCTTTTATTCCTTTTCTATATGTTCCTTCTGATGGTGGGGCTGTTCTGAATAAATGCAGTCACCAGAAATCTTTGTCACATCTCTGTTTTCCATGTTATTTATAGCTTGCATTTTACATATTAAATGGCAAGTTTTATACATATAATAAGGCAAAAGTTGTTTTTTTTTTTAATTTAAACTAATTAAAAGTTTGCTGAAATTTAATGAGCATTTCCTTTTTTGACCTATTGTCTGATAGAATTTGAGTTAGAATTAGGTGGAACTCATTTTACTTTCACTTTACATGTCGTTACTCAGGTTCCCACCTCCTGCAGCAATACTAACCTCAGGAGCACTGTGCTTGCCTTTATTCCCTTTCAATTATTCAGGCAAGGTCTGATTAACCAAGCCTCTGAAGGTACATCTTTCTTAACATTCTGTCTACTTTGAATTTGGGTTACATATCTGTATTTAAAAACTTTTCTAGCTAAATAGATACAATAAATATATTTCTCATGGAAACTTAGTTCCCAGTCACAGCTCTTAAATTCTTGTTTCAARGTGARTTAAGTCAATTTGTGTCCRTTCAWATCAAATTAGAATAGTCAGGCTACCTCAGCCCCAAATGAGACCATTCAAGCTAAATTCTGCAATTGTTTAAATAAACAATTTATTTACTTTCAAGACTTTGTGAAAACAGGTGCATATATTCTCACAGGTTTTAAAACCATTTAACACAAAAAAGCTTTGAGGAATTCAGGGCTCTCTAACAGTAGTCATAAAATTAAAGATTAACAATGAAAAATGTCTGCTTTATATATTCTATAAATAAACATTTTCCTTTTATATATGTTATACCTCTTTCTGATTACTGCTTCAAATTATTTATTTCCAGCTTAGATTTTCAGCTTGAAAATTTGATTTTCTGATTGCCTGTTAACTTCTTATGGATCTATTTTGAACTCAGGCAAGCATTTTGCAACCTCACCACACTTTGACAAGGAGATCTGTATGTCTATCACCTATTTAGTGAGAAATCACTTTTTTTTGTTTTGCTATTTTTGTGTATTATCATTCTGGCACCTAGTTTTTGTGCATGATTGTTCTCTAGCCTCTCTCTCCATGATGGTCCTGTTTTATAAACAGCCCAGAAGTTACCTGCTTCACATTGCAGACTCCTAGCTTACTCCATCCCTTCTCGTGTGGAAAGTCTTCCATTATTTTGGCACCTCACTTAAATAATCAGTCTTTTCCAGTTCTGGTGGTCCCAAAATCAACCTTTGCTTCATTCCAAAAGCTACTGGAAAACAAAGTTTTGGTACATGTTAAGATGTTATTTTTCTGCGTTTTAAAATATTTTCTCCATCTCCAAATAGCTTTGGGATTTTTAATCGAGAAAAATATAAAAAAATTTTCCATACCACACTAAATAAAAATCTTTCTGTTTTATATCAAGAAAATAATCTTCCAATATTACATCAAGATAAAATTTTAAATCCTTAAATATTCCCATATTATATCAAGAAAACTATCAGCCAAGATTATCCTATATATAGGAACATGTCCATCATTTGTTTTTAAATTATCTCAAGAACAATCTGTTGATTGTAAATCGTAGAAAACAATTTTTTAAATCAAGAGCTCACTTGAGTAACAAATATGCCCAATTACTAATAGCACATTACAAAATCCTCAGCTGCAAAATATATTTTAATAGAGTATCTATGTTTTCAAATATTATTCTGTTTACATTTAAGGAAACTTCATATTTTAATCTGCTTAAATGCAAATAAAGATTCTAGCTGTGGGCACCATCCTGTGCTCCACATGTTTGGTCACTACATCGATTGTTAGAAATGGACACAGCATGTCAGCCTTTGTTTGATTATTTTCCCTGAGAGCAATTCATTCAGACTTAGGTTGGAGTAATGCACTATTGATAATTGTTGAGGAATCCAATTTTTCTTCTTTATTTCCTTTTAGCCTATAATTTTCATGATGTTTTAAGAGTACAGTTTATGTTTATCTTCATATGGAATCTTATTAACTAAAGTGCTAAAACTAATCATCATCATCTTTGAACTTTTCAGTTTCATTTCAGCCTGCAGCCACACCAGTGATACTTCGGATCACAGCTTCCTCACTTCAAAACAAACATGCATGAGAGTAAGTAAAAATCCTCTGCTAGGACACTGCTGACACTTAATAGGGAGATGAACAACAGGGAGGAAAGCTCAAAACTGGCACTTGGTAAAAGATGCCAGCAAGAAGCTTCAACATTGTTTCAACTGTCTAGATGAACTTCAGGACCACAACTGTTTTGTCCCTAAGACTAAAATGCCACAGGTAAAGTATTCAGTATACATGTCCAGATATGAGATACTGATAATTTTTGCCTTCCATACGAATCAGAAGAAGAAAAAAGCACCTGCCAAAACTTTCAAAAACAAAACACTTCTTTCCAGTCTGAAGCTCAGTATTTGTCCCTGATATAAAGAAGAATATGAAATCTCAGCTTTATTCCAATCTCTGTTCTGTCATCCTATTCTGCCTACATTTACTAAAAATTTTTTGTATGAAAACTAGCAAATAGAGCTAAATTCATTGATAGACATAGAAATACATAGGTAGGAAAGTAATGTTTGAGATAAGCAAGATCATTTTTTTCCTAAGATTTTGAATGCTGATATGAGCTAACTTCAAATATGCTTGTGGCAGTCTTAAACAGAGTGGGCAATACCTTCCCACTTCTGACAACAGCAGAACCAGAAAATGCTTTTTCACATAACAGGAAAAAGCTTAATTGAATAAACATTCTTGTTCATATTTGAAACAAAATAGATTCCTAAACATATGAAATATTTTAAATAATAAGAATATACTAATTTGTAGAAAAAATATGAGAAAAGTAAAAAGATAAAACATTTTTTAGTTGATCATAGCAAACTTAGTACATGTTCAAGTCCATTCCAACAGATGAAATATGCTAATTTATTTTTGAAATTTACTTTATATATATTACAAGCCAAAAAGATTTATTACATCTTTAAAAATGTTAAGACAAACTTGGAGAACTATATAAAATAGGAACAATTAGGAAGAAATAGRAACACTACTTAATATAAAAATGGAAAGAAAATTAAGTAAGCTTTACAGACTCAACTAAGTAAGAATACCTGCAGAAACCCTAAAGTTATGACAGAAATAAATTGTCAACACTATTATGTAAAAGAATAAAACACTATTTCTTCTGGCTTGTAGTTGAYTTCTGGWATCAGCATTGCTTGGATTSTTTAACTACCTAATTATATAATTGTGCATTTTAYGTAAATTMATTTWGTTTTTAGCCTTAGAAARGATAAGCAAGTTTAGAAGACTGCAGGAACAGTATAAAGGTAGCATCCATGAACTGAGCTAACAGTATTGCCAGAATTTGAATTTTGACACTCAACAGGCTGTTYTTCYATCAAAACATTTGTCAGTCATTTTAAGCATGCATCCTRCCTCTCAAAATCAACTATACATGTTTTTAAAAGCAAAGATATTTAAATTTTTACTGTGGATTGTCTTAAACCAGGGCTCTTCTATGCTGAAGTTATTAATACAAGATTTCTTAAAACTGCCTGAAATTGAGAGTGTAGCAGGCCCATCAGGTAATCCTAAACATGGGCTTTACCCTGTAATAACTTCAGCAGGAGGTAATGAGTTCACAGAAGGTTCTGGGTAACCCTTGCYACTTCAGGTGATTACCAGAAAACTCAGAACCTCTACTGTGCAAATTCCCATAAAAGTACAGGTGTGGGACACAGGAAAAWATGCAATTCTATGTACTCTGAACGCTTTTCACTATTTTTTAATCTACCTGATCCTTATAAAGCTTTGCACTTATCCACTTTTGGTCAGGAAAGCCTCCTGAAAGCAGCATGCAAACAATTTCCTCCAAACCTATACAACAAATAAGGACAGTGTTTTTGCTCCAGTTACATTTCTTTATTTTCTTTTCTCAATTTTATCTCATATTGTCTGGACAGTGCAGCATTTAATTTTTTTTATTTTGCAATAGAATCRAGGGAATAATGCTCCTTGACCTGAATGTTRGCACTACTCTTTTTCTTAATGCATATTACTAAAAAACTATTTATGTTTCTACCTTACTGATCCTACATGCCTAAATTTTCAGAAACAATTCTAGATTTATGTTAAGACCCATAGGAAATACTGTTATTATTTACAGTTACAGTTATAACTGTGGGAATTAAATAATGGCATGTAAGTGTGTTGTCCAGAATGGCCCCAGAAGCTCAAAAAAAAACCCCTGAAGTAATAAAGACACAATGATTTATTTCATGCAATATCTCAGAACACCCTAGCAATTTTAAAGACTAAATTATAGTTATGGGAAAGAAAATCCATAAGAAGACTCAAGTGTGTTATGACCTACTTATAATATATATATATATATATGCTACCAAAAATTAAGCCTCAGACCTTATGAAAAGGAACAAAATTCTTGTTTTGAAAAACATTTACATCATACTCTAAGGTGATATAGATCCACATATAAGTCATCTGTTTTCCAWGTATTTATGACCATTTAAATGCAAATTTATTTAACCACATTAAAGAATAAATTTAACATAACAATGCAAGTTTGAAGGTGAACAGAGAGAAAGATGAAAAAAACCAATATGGTTACTAAGAAAGCTTGAGGATAGTGACCACCAGCATGCAGTGTCTAAAACACCCCAAACATCTGGTACCAAAATAAATCCAGGTACAAGTAATACTGATATTTTTAGAGCCATTAAATACTGGGTATATCATTGAAGTGGACTTTCGGAGACTTTAAAAAGGATAAAATATATCTATTTGTAAGTGAAACACATTTTAAAACCATATATTTGCCCTTTTCTCCTTAAATATGAAGGTTTTTAAACAGCAACCTGACAATTTTATATTTTGAGAAATGATGGAAAGAACTCACATTGTACAGGATTTTCAGTGCCAGAAATTTATGCAAAAATGGTTCCAAAACATTGACTTTCCGTCAGAGATGCAGCAATACTAAAAAAATATATTTATATATATATGTGCTTTATCAAAATAAGAGGTCTAGGTTTCATAGGAATAATTATGGAGGTTGGTGGAGTTGCTGATATAAATTTTTAAACTCTTGGGTACAAACACTTTATGTTGTATACATACACTGTATGTACACTGACCTCGGGACAAAAATTATTTTGTGTCAATATTACAATTGTCTGATAAAGGTGAAATCATTAATAAGAAGCAGAAAATGCAGATGTGAAACATAATACCTTTTCCAAGTCTATTTTTGATTTTGCATGTCCTGTTCCCCAATTTGCACCCTGCAAATACCTTTATACAAAGGTATGTATAGCTAGTTCCTGTGAAGTTTCTTCTCTCCTTCTCACTTATTCCTTGCTTTATCCAACAGTTCTTGTTACAGGGAAATCTTGCATTTATGCTTAGATGCAGTTGGACACTGCTCTGAATGTATCTGTATCATTTTTCTCCCCTCTTCACTTTTTTTTTTTTTTTTTTTTTTTTTGTTAAAGGATTGGACCCCCATAATCAACATGAGCATAATGAAAGCTCTAGGTACAGTTTTCTTGCTGTCCTGAATTTTGTTCAGAGACAAAAATAAATAAATAAATAAATACATACATACATACATACATACATACATACATACATACATAAATAATCATGGTAAAAAGATTCTGTGACACTTGTTATTGTTTTCTTTGGTAGAAGTCTTGGAGAAGATTTAAGGAAAAAATAAAGTTAGTACACTTTCTGATAGGGTTRCTTGTTTTCTTTGTGATTCTCAGYRAAAAGATTCTGAAGAAAGACATATTTTGATATTTGCATACCTAAAAGCTACATCTCTGAYTTCTGAATGCTGAAAAACAAAAACAGAGGGGGGATCACTGTTCCAAAAACACAGAAAAGCACTCCTTATCAAATGTTTGTGTAACAGATTGTCATTTAAGCATTTATTTGAAGTTGCATAAAACAGCCTTGYTGCTTGCTCTTCTCRGCAAGAATAGCAGCAAAATCAGCAAAGCAGGTAAAAATATATTTCTTTCAGTGCAAGGAACTTCCAGTGCAGGTTACCTAAGATATGTGGGTTTTTTAGATTGATGAACTTTACCACCTATACTAGTACAGACCTTTAAGTAAAATACTACTATAAGCACTGTTGCAGTAATGGCCAGCAAAGAGTGGGAATCCTAAAGCACTCAAGGACTCTGAATAAAAGTAGCAAATTCTTCCATGTAGTGTGAAATAATGTGTTGAAAAACATTTCATTTGATTGTTTGCTTCGCCACGGACCCATACTGAGGTCTCCTGTGTTTGCATTTCCCTCCCAAGACCAGAAAACACAATAATTATTTTATTTAAAGTAGTTTCCTCCTCTGGTGTTTCATACTTGAATCGTCTTGTCCAAAAGCTCACTCAGTGCCTTCATCCTTTTCACACACATTATTTCTTCACCAGCCTTTTATGAGTCCTGTGTTTCTGTTAGTCTTTTTACACATAACTTTCCATTCATCCAACTGACATATCAGAAAGATTGTATAACACTGATCATCAAGGCAGTTGTTTCCTTTGGGCTACAGCCTGCAAATTTGCTTGAAGAAATGCTGACACGYGTTTGATCATGGACTCAAGGACAAAGAATTTCCAGGCTTACAGCCAAACTACATCCTGTTTGCAAGCAAACTGCACTTCATTGTATATCCTGTCATGGTGAATCAAAATTGATAGTCCATCTCTGGTACGGATATACTCAGCTTCTCAAACTGCCACTTGATATATTCAGTGAGATTATATTCTTGCACAATATGCACATAATTGCATGGATAAGACCACCCAAATGGCACACAGATGACATTGAAATACCTCACATTGAAAACTGTTGTTTCAAAACACTGATAAGGATGTCATTTTCCTGAAATCTACTCCAGTTCATGTATTACTACATGTAAGTATCTTGACTTTGAGTACCCTCAAAATATAGTGATTTCCCCTGCCAGTAAAATCCCATGATGTATACAAAAATATACTGTGAATTTTTATTTCTTCATTTGTTWCATTATTAAAGGATACAGGCAGAATAATGAGTCCTTTCCTAAACAAAGCCCAGTGTAATATTTAYATCCTTCTTCAGTGCCTAGACTGCCATTTTTAATCAATAAAAACTATTGTCTTGGGATGAACTTTAATGTTAGTGACAAATTGCTTGTTAATCAATGAATTCTTATGAAAAAAATTATGACCAACAGAAAGCATGTAGAAGTRTATCTGTCAGAGATATTTGCTAAATTTCTGGAAAAAGCTTTGTTTAGATACATTCTTACACCTCTTTTGAACCATAATAAATTATTTGCTTATAAAACTTGACAATTTGTAAACAAGAAAAAACTCTAAACTAAATCCAAATAAAAACCACACCCTCATGCTAAAAAAGCAACAAAACCATTTCATTGGTAGCAAAAAAGTTTTTTAGCATTTCTACTACACTGCAAGACTTATCACATAGTCCTCTACAGACTTAACCTTTAAAGATGAAAAAGAATCTGTTCTTTCTTCACATCTCAAGTTTTAAAGTGTTAAAATTAGTATCACACTTCTCTGGTGGAATCCCTGCAGCTTGTCTGTCTCTCACTTCCAAACCAGATAGTATTTCAGCAAAGTAACTCATAACAGAGTTGGATCCCTTTTGTCTTTTATAGTAAMTTACCTTTCAGTTTGAAATGTCTTGTAACCACAAACTAACAAACTTAAACTAAACCAAAACTGTCAAACTTAAATAAATAGCTTGCTATATTATCTCATCTTCTGCTTTTTAAGTTATTTCTTATTTTATATATGTGATTTTTTTTGGTAGACGTAGTATTCTCTCTAAGTTAAGGGTTAGTTTTAGGTTTTTAGCAAATTCTCCGGATTAGCTAAAATAATTTCAGTCAAGTCACATGTTGTTCTGTGCCAGCATTTTCCATTCATTCTTCTTTGGTACAAGTTTTCTAAGCATAGTGTYTCTTCCATCAAGTTTTCCTGTACCATAACTAAGACATTGAAATGTTTAAGATAAGGGCATAAAAAAAGAATATGTTAATATAATGTGTCTTATAAATTGTACAATATGAACTATCAAAGAGAATCTKTAGTCACTAAACATATTGCCTTGTATGACTAAGTTCCACACATGGTATTCCAAGAAAGGCCTATCTTTAATCAGCGTTATAAACCTTCAGTATATCCTGAAGATAAAGTAGTCCTTTGTCTTTTGTTACAAGTCACTGCAAAAGTAGAAGCTGACAGTCTTCTACCTTACATTAGTCATCAGGAATGCATTCATTTTCAGGGGGTGAGTTCATATTCCATTTTCAATGTTTGTCTTCAATGCACAAAGAGTAATCTACCCAATGGGTGTGTTTTGAGAATGCCATGGAGGAAAAGAAATTGGGGAAATACTTGACAGAATTTAGATATGAGATCCAAAGCTGCCATCCACACTACATCTAATGCACTTGTGGGCATACTGGGGGAAAGATTCAAAGCATAAAGAAGATTTAGTGTGYAACTTTGCCTCCTAAGAGGTCTGCATTCTGCAATCATCTGTTGACATACACATGGTCAGGTATCCACTGCCTGGGACCCAAAGGCTGTTTATCTTAGTGTTAGATAACCAACTAACTTCCTCTGATCGTTCTGTGGCCACACCCATTAAACCAAGCCTTGCACAAACCATACCYGAAATTCAAACTTCCGGGTGTTATTGTGTCTTATTAAGTGAGTAGCCAGTACCCTCCTAAAGGAAGTGAAACACATTTGCAAGTTTCAATTCTCTCTAATTAGCTTTGAGTCTAAGCCTCTAACRAATATTTTGCCTTTTATTTGTGTCTAAATTTAATTCAATACATTTTACAGATTTTTCTCAGCTGCTCCAAGGAARGTTGAATATGATTCAGCAGTGCACCCTGGCACCAGAAGGGCCAACCAAGGGTGATCAAGGGAGGCAATTTTCCCGCTCTTCTCTGGTGCAGCCTCACCTCWAATATTGTGTGCAGTTTTGGAGACCAAAATATAAGAAGGATATTAAGCTATTAGAGAGTGTTCAAAGGAGGGCTATAAATAAGGTGAARTGCCTTGAAGGGAAGCCATATGAGGAGCAGCTGAGGTCACTTGGACTGTTCTGCCTGGGGAAGAGGCTGAGGGGAGAGCTTCATGCACCCTAAAATTCCTCATGAGGTGAAGGGGAGGGGCAGGCACCGATCTCTTCTCTGTGGTGCCCAGTGACAGAACACAAGAGAATGGTCTAATGCTGTGTCTGAGGGACGTGTAGGTTGTGTATTAGAAAAAGATTCTTCACCCAGAGGGTGGTTGGGCACTGGAACAGGCTCCCCAGGGAGGTGGTCACAGCACCAGCCTGACAGAGTTCAAGAAGYGTTTGAAAAACACTCTTGGGCACATGGTGTGACTCTTGGAAATGGTCCTGTGAAGGGTGAGGAGTTGGACTCAATATTCCTTGTGGGTGCATTMCAACTGAGCATATTCAATGACTTTTTTGTCTTACTATTATTAAAAACAGCTGYTCCTCAGAAGGGATGCAGGCTTGATCTGTATTTTAAAAAATAAATCAAAAGTCATCTTCATTTATTCAAATACAAAATAGCAATTTCAGTGAAATTAAAGATCTCTCTGTGTTCTTAGGTGAAGATCACACAGACTGAGATATTTATCTTTTTAGATGACAATATTCTTTGGTGTGTAAATCAAAACTTTCTGGTTTGAAATAAGAAACATAATAATAAGAATAAAAAATCTCATCTCTAGAATACTAGCAAAACTGTCAAACATCAAAGACAACTATTTTGCAGAGAAAAGAGAAATTTATACRTCTTAGTCAGGGTGGGAAACAAATTACTCTCCCAACCCTCTGTACAGATTATTTTCCTTGCATCTTCAAAATGGTGGAAAATATGTATGAGACTGCAATGGATAGTAAATTCTATGTGATACTGTCCTTAGGCATATGTAGTCCTTCAATATAAATAGTTATTCCCATATGTTGTGTAAAATTAAGTTTACTATGCAGCAAATAAAAGGAAGGAAAGGGATTAAGGGATTCTGGTGTAATTTGATAAATGAGCACATTTTTTTTTCCTAGAATCTCACCTACAGTTTTGACTAGTATATATRCAGGAACACTATACTTTGAAAAAACATTTCAGAAACACAAGGTCCATGGTTTGCAGAGTCCAAATAAAATGAACTCAGAGGTTCTCCTGGAACTTTTGCAAAGAGAATGCAACAGACCTTCTCATCAAAACAATAATATTTAATGCATATAAAGCACTGTAAAGTAGTGTTTAACTTTCTCCAAGAGAGAGCAAAAAGAAATACTGCTAGCCTAAAAGTCTGCTGACAGTGACACAGGACCTTCCCACTTTATTGCTGCTTCTTAAAGCTCRCAAAGCACACACAAAAGGAGTTATAAAACACCTTTGAACTTCAATGCACACATAGATACTTCCCCTCTTGCTCACCTCTAGCAATTTTTATTTAGAGATAGGATCTCAGTCTTTATGATGTTACACTTCAAAACAGTGTTTCATTTAGCATCTTTAAACTTTCAAAAAACAAACACTCAAGAGCTCASAGGCACTTGTTAAAAAAGTAATCCAAAATTTCTGCACAAAGTGATTCTGCTAGTGGGATAAGTATTTAGAAAAAAACAGTAAATCAACTCTCAGGACCTCCATAAAACATTCACTGCATACAAGAACTACCTCTTTATTTTATCAGTTCTGTCTTTGACTTCTCTTTCCCAGAAASAAAATTCCCCATTAAACCAGTCAGCTAAACATTTTTTTTGATTTTTATGAAAACATAACACAACAATTCATTCCTTCTCACTAATACCATAAAAACATWCAGTTATCTACTACATATTCTCTTCACTGAAGGTAACTAAACCTCAAATAGCAGTCCTCTGTGGAGAATGCCTTTGCTTTTGGAACCAACCTGCTGGTGTTACATGAATAAGTTACAACTCCTTTCTTTACAAAGTACCCGTTTTGGATTGAGTCAGATATTAGAAGGTGACCAAATATAATTTGTTAGATAATTTCCTTACAGTGACTTTTTTTGTACACTCTCAGCAACTGTAGCTGAGGTGTACTATTTCTAGGCAATTTGAGGTCCACATATGAATTGTTGTACTTTGTATGTAAGTAAAAATAAAAGTAACCATAATAAAAGTAACACCTCTTTCTTTAACACAAATGCCCACATTATTTAGAAAGCATGTGGATCACAGAATGAAGAAGATACTACTAAGCAGCCATGACTAAATGTACATCCTCTTAGAGCTTTTCAAAACTCTCAGGGTGCTCAGGTTTTGCCAATACATTGAAGCTTTCCAAACKAACTTTTTCACAGTTGCTGTCAATATCAATGGTAGAAGCAATGGCTTATGTCTGCATGCAGGTGATGCCCACCCCCCTGGGCTTTGCTTTCCATTGTGTCAGAAGATCAGAATTAAACAGTGCTAAAACAACTGAGACAATGTAAATTTGATTTGTGAAATCACCTGTAAATTCAGAGGATTTAGCACAGGTAACAGAGCATTATGCACCCAAAATGTGGAAGATCTCTATTCAGTATGGTTTCCTATGCCACTGTAGATAACCAGGGAAAACTAAACACTGATACAAACTGCAACTGCCATGAATCTCCCCAATGTCTARGTAARAYAACCAAATTAAAACAACAAAAAAAATTGAAACAGGTTTCTTGCAGTTGCAATATTTCTATTTTGCCTTCTTTTTTATTCATGTCACTATGACATGAAAGAAATCAAGCACTGAATAACACTGCAGTAGTTACTCAGTAGGCCGCTATAACAAAAGGAGAATTTCTCAATTGCTTYTTGCTTGCATCCAAGTAACCTTTTTTTTGGTTTACTGTTCTGTGTTTATTACACAAGGGTACCATAAAGAGAAAAACCTGTAATATCAAAGCCAAAACATACAGTCTAGTCCAACCTTTCATATAAAACTTTTGCAGGTGGTCACCTGTGTTCCTTTAACTGCTGTGGAGAGAACTGAGGATATTTTCATTCAGTATGTCCTGGTAAAGAGTGAAAGGATAAAAAACACACATGGATGAGAATAAAAGGAAAAGAAACAAGATGATTTGATTAATTCACACTGTCATGTGACTACAGAAAATAGAAGCTTTTATTCATGGAAATCTTCACTTTAGCATTTACTGCTTCTGCTCTTTCTAATAGAATTAAGGACATTCATTTGAAATAACAGTTATTGAGCTATTTTTAAAATGAATGCACTTTGAAAATAATGTCTGTTTCACAAAAGTCTTTTTTTAATAAAAGATTTCTAATAGGAAGAATGAGGAAAGATCAAAAGGTTTACTTGAAATCATAGACACTTGCATTCTTATAGAGAGAAATGACTAACCAAAAGAAATGCAGTGGACAGTTTAAATGAATTATTACATACTTGATTATTTATCTTAATCCATAGTTTTGAATAGACTTGCTAATTAAAGAGCATTTTCTTAAAAAGGTGTTTTTCCTTCTGTCTRGTGTCTCAGTTTAAATTAATTGAAGTCACACTATTTTAAAAATTCATTACTAAAAGTGAAAATAAATATGCAGCATTTCATAAATCTAAGTAAATGATGTGTTATTTTYCCAAGCTACTACATTAAAAAATTTTTTTTACTATTAATATTTTTTACATACAATTAATATGACTTCTCAAGGAATTCTGCTTATATTGATATTTGTCCCTGCTAAGAGGAATTGTTTTTTTATTTAAAATTTCATACTTTAACAGGATTATTTCCTCACAAAGAMTCATGAGATCATCTTTGTGAATAATTGAAATATTCCTTTAACAGAAAAAATATTTCAGTGAACAACACATCCACTTCTTCCCTTTYGGAGGACTGGGTTCTGGTTAAACTACAAGGCACCAGAAAATTGCAGCAAACTTCTTCATTCTGCTTAGGGCCATTTTTAACAGAATCCTACTTTAGCTTTTACAGAACTATGGACACAGTTGCAATCTCTCTGCTGTCTTCCATCACGCTCTCCCACTAGAAACTTTTTTTATCACAGAACTAAGAGAAGATCTGCAATGAACTGTTTTATTTGAAAGCATTTGATATCACCATCAAAGCAAGATTCCATTTAATACTATTAGTTTCAGTTATTTTGCAATTTAAGGGTATAGTTAAAGAAAAGGAAAAGAAAAATGGCCTTTTCCCAATTATTTTCTATCAACAAACTTCTCAAATCAAGAAGGCCAAGGAAAAGCTGGGTCTTTTGGAGAGATCAGCTATACAAAAATTTCATCAAGGAAAAGATCACCGCATAACAGAATTAGAGAAAAATCAGTCCCTGCCACAGGCAGCTCAGCGCGGGTGCCACGACAAGTCGGGGAACTCCCCTGGACCCTGGTATCGCACACAGTCACCTATGGTCAATGTCAAAAAGCAAGATGGGTTCTTGTCCAGAAAATCCAAATCTGTTTATTAACAAGAACAAAAAATTTTATATCGAGGCTTAGCAGTAACACAAAATGCAGCAATGCTCGGATACAACCTAGGGACAAGAACAAGAACAAAGGTGGGGTAGCAGGKTTTTTAGGGTAGAGCAAGGSYRGAGTTTAGGGTCAGGGTCCAATAACTAGAGGAGCAAGGATGCAATGGGGTGGGCTGAAGGAAAGTATCCAATAAGCATAACTGAGGTGGGGACACTGCAGTACAGTTTTAACCAGTAGTAACTAAGGAAAGGGAGAACATTCTAGGTCCATGCCTTACTTGTAACTTTGGAGGGGGAGTGCCTTTTAGATCAACAGGACTGCACCCCACATCTCCACCTCTCGAGGCGGAGGCAGTCTACAACAAGTCCCTTTCCATCTTATCATAAAAAATCATAAATTTTTGCAGAACAGGAGGAGTCTTAGCAACACCAGGAGAATATATCCTCTAAAAGCCAGTGATAATGAGAGGAATTGGATTATCTGYAGTATAAGTGGTCCACAAACCTATGGGGAATGCTTATTAATAAACCTCCTTTACTTGTMCAGGTTCAAGATTTGAGAAGGTTTGGAAAACACTGTGT
The DNA here is from genome assembly GCA_902810485.1 of Alauda arvensis. Taxonomy (NCBI): domain Eukaryota; kingdom Metazoa; phylum Chordata; class Aves; order Passeriformes; family Alaudidae; genus Alauda; species Alauda arvensis. Next base: position 26,852 of record CADDXX010000491.1, read on the forward strand.
ATCCTTGCTGCAATTATMATTTTTTCATCTTCCAAAATTTATTTATTGACATGATAATTCAGGTTCTTTCTACACACTCCTGAAATTTGCTTTAGGCCTTTAATATCATAATTTTTTCTCAATATTTTCTCATGGCATATTGAGCTCAAATCCTTTTAGTACATAAAACTATCTATTTTAATATTGAACAGTATTAGTGTTGTTTTTAATTACTTTGTGGCTGGAATCTAATACATAAAATTATATAAAACACAAAGAAACAGACAAGACACTTACTTTATGAGAAAAAGCCCTCTGTGATTTTTTTCCCCTCAGATTTCTTCTGTAATTTTTTCCTTTCTGCCATCAAACTTTATGAAGATAGCTTCACAGGCTATACCACTGTCACAYGTGCTGTTTTTATGCAATGAAATAKTCTTTTTGCTAGCTTATAAACAATTGATGTTTATGGCTTTTGACTWGATGACAAAAAACTTCTGTCCAACTGTAATCCTTAGAATTCACAACTGACATCCTTAAACCAGTGATTTCCTTATAAACTATGTGCATCAAAATATACTTGAGAAAACATGYTATCAATGTGTGAAATTAAAATGCTTTACAATTGTAAATTCTCAAGAGAGTAGAGATTTCAAATGCGAAACAAATCCTGCTTGTTGGCAGAAATGTTGACTCATTAGCTCTCTAGGTGTTCTGCTCAGGCACCATAAAGCTACATATCAGACAAAAATAAAGATCAGGAAGCTTTGGCAGTGTGTAATCATTGGAGGTATAATTTCCAAAACACGGGATTTCTTTTTTTTATCTATTTATTTTAATTTTCAGGATGGGAAGACTAGAGTGATCATTAATGAATATGAATGTGATTAATATATAGATCAATTAGTTAACATAACTATAGGGAAGAATAATGTTTGAAAGTTGAAGAAAGCCAAAAAGACTTTTCGAAGSTAATTTAAACTGTTTATGATAAGTTCAAGGTGGAAAAATATAAGCGAAAATGACCTTTTAAAAATAATTTAAACTGATTGCTTTCTTATAATAAATTCAAGGTGGAGAAATATAATGACTGACCATACATTTTACACAAGGTTTTCTAGACATCTTAGAGAATGTGGACTTTGCTAACTTCCAATAAATTGCAGTAAGGGTAGTATACTGCCCAGTATCTGAACAATGTCCATCAYAGTTCTCTTCTTGTAATTACCTCAATGGTATGTTACCCAAAACTTTATAAAAGGCATGGGATGTCTTCTACACAAGGAGGAGAAAGCATAAAATTCAAAGGATAAAGAAAGAATATAGCTCAACAAAATGTGGTTCGTTTCATTTCCAAGAGCCCTGTTTAGTATCAAGCCAGATAGGCTTGTATGTTCAAATAGTTCTTGGCAACTGTAATCAAACTGAGTTATCTGGCCAAAGTATACCAGGAAATTACMATTATTTTCTTCAGATTATAGCCTCATGAGTTTGTTAACCCTGAATTTTCTTAAATTTGGGTTCAGGAGTTGAAAGAATATCTCACATCAGCCAAGTTCCATCACATTTAAGTCAAAGTACTTTTTGCATAATTTAATTTAAAAACCATAAATCAGTGTTAGTGTATTAAGATAATGGACTCAGTCGTTAGAAAGATTTCTGAACTACACAAAATGTTTTGAGGATGCTCCAGAGGGCCAAAGGGCTCGAAGTGAATAGGGTACTCTGCKAACTCTAATATGGTGTTCCAAAGGCCAACTCAACTATATGGATTTGGTGCATAAAATATTTTAAAGCTAAAAATGTCTCTTTGAAGATGCTTGAGTATTWGTCTGATGTTTTTTAAATTTCTGATCCTGATGCTTTCCAGCAGGAGAAGTAGGGATTTTTGGTAGAAAAGAAGAATTGAAACATATTCATTAGAAAAAGCATACAGTTTTCCTTGAAATCTGTTCTTAGATTTGTCTTTCAGTGCATTTGAAATTCAAAATACTGTCAAAATGAACTCATGTTCTTTTGTGCTAACAAAATACTTTCTTCTGCTCTACTGTAGGTCCCTAAGATAAGTGTTTCACAAGATGCCAGAGTATAACCATAAATACCAAGACCACAAGCATAAATACAAGGTGGTAAATGGATTAGCATTWGATCGTGACTGTTTATTTGCTTTGGGTTTTATTATTCTAGTGAAAATCTGTTCTGTCATGTAAATTTCACATATTCTTAGGCATCAAAAAGTTTTGGCTAATGAGCTTGTTCAGAGTGGTAGGGTCCAAAGAGTCTAAAGCAAGATTCACAGGAAACAGTGACAGAGAGAAAACAACGTCACAGACCACAAAGTCTTGGAATGCAAGCTGTAGTGGCAGACATATTTCTGGAGCACAGAAAAGTCCTCTATGATGCACAGTTATTATGTTTGGGGCCAAAACMCCTCTATATCCCATATCATGGCAATAAAGAAAAAGGACTGAGGCAAAGAGCTGCACCAGTCGTCTGTATCTTAACCTCATAAGTGTTCAGATAGCCTGTAACATTCTTCAAAGTGCTAGTAGATGGTATCAGAGACCTTTAGCATGCAGCACATCAATATAATTTTTCTAGTTATCACATATCCTCAAAATATGAATGTGCCTCCCCTGACTTCTGTGTTCTTTGCTTCCTAACTGCTTTGTGAATTCTATGGAGGCACATGACATTATTCTCTAAATACAGTGAACAAGAGAACCAAGCACCTGCTAGTGACCCCTAGTCGACTTTTAATGATCTCCATAGGCACAGCTGTGAACATTCTGTGAGAGAAATCAGAGTTAATTTCCTCACTAGGCTGAATTTAAAGACCAAAATATGTTTAGCTTCATGGTAGCAGAATTCTCACCCTAAAAAAAGCACATTAGGATTGTATAKAACAATAAAGATCTTCACCTTCTTCCATCTGTCAGCTAGCCTCTACTTCTCTCTTTCAGATTAAGTTGGAATCTTTCTCTAGCAACATAAGATATAACTTCCTGAACTGATTCTGTTGGATAAAATAGTCCTTGCCTTGCCCATTTCTGTCTTTTCTAAGACAAAAAAAAGGTCAGAGAAAAAATYTGATATTTTTCCGGTAGCTAGCAWGAAYGTAGCTTTCTTCCTGGTTTGAACACTTTTGTCCTTGATCTCCACCTGGTTATTCTGAGGCATCTTGGACTTTAAGAAAATAATGTTTTACCTTTTTTTCCACAGCTGTTACTGCAKAACCTGGCAGACTCTGGATTTTAATCTGCTTACCCATTGCATTACTAACCCTACTTATCACTACAGATGCATTGATAAAACACTCAGTTTCCTGGATTATTTTTCTTTGCTCATCAAATGAAGAGGAATTATGAAACTGTATACACTGAAACCAGGAATAGGATAATAGCTATCACTGTCTAGTGCAACTCTTCCCTTCATATAATTTTTTTTGTTGCAGAAAATTGAAGCAAAAAAACCCACACTTAAATGTCAAAATCTGTTTGATAGAAATAGAAAATATGGTAAAAACATGCATATGAGTGTTTCAACGCTTTCCTCCACTGGAACGAAATAGTATGTGGTACTAACATATTACATATTTAAAAGCAAAATAAATAAAATAAAAAGAATGCAGCTCAACACCAAGGAATATGTAAGCACTGTCCTGGCGTTAATTTTCAAAAAGTATTCCTAATGATCATTACTGTCTACAGTAATTTAAGTCAACAACAACTGAAGGGTCATTTAATGCTAAAACCYAAGTCCTTAAATGTAGAAGCAGCACATTTTCAACAATTTTATGTTAGACCAAAACAATTTTTCCCATCTTTGCTTTCTGAACATTCTCTTTCACAGAATTTTATTTTTCACATTCACAAGGACAAGGTGTTAAAGGAAGCATTACAGCCAAAAGAAAAAGAAAATGGAAGTACAGAAAATGTATAACCACAGAACTTTGAGCAAATACCAAGTTTAATTAGCAGGGGGAAAAAAAAGGAAAGTAGTAATTCCTTGTTTCACTTAAAAGGTAGCACTGCTATAGCACTGCATTAATACAGTCAAGTATTAGGCTGCCAGCCATACATCCTGCTTCATAATATAAATTCTCCCTATCTCCAAGTACAAGAATAATGAAACTGAAAAATATCAAAAGAATTATAGAATCACTATCATAATTTATAATTAATATATTTTGTTTATCAACAGTGAAAGCTGTTAARGCAAAGGAATTTCAATTTATTTTTTTTAATGTTAAGATATTTAGCATGTCCAGAATAGAGGTATGAAAACTCTCACAGCATTTTTGAAGCAAATATTAAGCTACAAATTTAATTAGAAGATTAAGATAAGAACAATTAATTCTATCTGCCAATTTTACCCAATTTACTCTCTGAAATATCAGCCTCTGGTCATTATTAGAGATATGAGACTAGAACAGGCTTCTAGTCTGTCCAAGCATRGCACCAGTTAAGTTCTTCTGACTCATTAACTCAAAGATTATATAGGATTCAAAAAAACTAATTGAAAAAGCCTTTTAAACCACTCGGTAAAGTTAATTTTTACGAAATTGTATGGTCTATTACTCTTTCACTTTAATCTATAATGGCATCAGTTTACTTACATCTTCAAAGCCTATGTYTGCTTTTTCTTTTTTTTTGCCCTTTTCAAGGGCTTTCTTCTATTAAGAGATATGAAGTCATATGAAGTTCTGTCAGTGTATCAAACACAGTAAATCTATGCAGAAAAATGTGTTTGAGCATTAGTTCTCTCCAGTCTACATTGTTTATARTGAAAGACAGCTCATATATTGTTTGTTATTAATATCCAAGAGAGCTGAACAGCAGAGAAGGAAACTTTCCACTCACAGAAACCTTTTATCTTGACTCAGCTGAAAGTTAATATACTATAGTCTCAGTTAATAGATGATCAAAGACATAACCTAGTGTGAGGATTAAAGAGATCTCTGCTGTGACCATCTTCATATATTCTGCACAGCAAGGTATTAATGCAAGCAAAGATAAGTCCAAAAAGCCAATATTGATTTTAAAAATAAAACCATCTTTTCATCTAAAATAGGTGAATATGACAAAATGTCACCATGCACTTGAAAAACAACAAAGAAAAGTTAACAGCRGGAAATTAATTAATTTAGAGAAAAAGTGAGATTTATTGTATCAGGTTTCCATTTAGGAAGCCATTCCTAGTCAGCAAAAGACTTTAATGTATGTTTAACAAGATGTATGTTAATATATGTTAACTAGAAACATATTCATAAGTTCCATGAAATTTGATATGTTATAACACATTCCTAAATTTTAATATCAAATCAGTGATTAATGCCTAATATTGGTCTTGCTAAACTCAATAGCATTTGCCATGAACTTCAAATAGAAGAATAACRTGGCTTGATTCATTCTCATAATTTCATTTCTTATAATTTTTTTAATCTAATGTGTGTCTAATGTTTATGTTTAGTCTTAGTCTGCTGGTTTTTTTTGTTATCTGAATAGGAAAATAAAGTATTATTGTAATATTTTTGTGTCCTGGTTTACTTCTAGACATTATGTTACAAAAAAAAAAAGGCCTGACAAGTATACGATCATGAGTATGGAATGCTGGCTTGCTAGATGATCCATATTTTTAAATAAAAACCTGGAAGATTTTTTTTATTCTAAAAATTATTTCCTCCATAATGTGCTTTTTAAAAATTCTTGACCACTTTATTCATMAAATGGTAGGGAGAAGGTAGGTCTGAATAAATGAGACTATCAAATGCTTATGTTTTATGTACATATTGAGGACAGAAACTGAAATACATATATTTTAGRACAATTACACTCTGAAAATAACTATTGTAGAGAAATACTGCTGTGTACGGAAAGTAAGGAAGTCAGATTGGAATACCAARGGGATGCTGCTATGGAGAATTTTACATGAGATAGTGATACTGTGGAGTGCTTTATAAGTAGAACTGATGCTGTGAGTGTTCTTATATCATGGTAAATGAGAAAATGAGGCAATCAATTCCTCATTGTAAATGTGACATGCTGCTTTCATTACTGAAGATGATGAACAAATGGACAGACAMCTATTCTGAAGGAGCTACTGCACTGGAAATACATACAAATCTTAATCTCCTTTTCAATGACTTGATCACAAAACCATCTTCTAAGCATTGGCTGTCAAAAGTTTATATTATAAAGGGTTTAGGGTCCCAGTCATATTCAGCTGACTAGTGAAAATGTTCTAGAACRTGTGCATCCTCTTAAWTTTTTTTTATGCTTACGTAGATTAAATACACRTACATGAGTGTTTATATATACATATACATCATGTAAAATTCTTTTAGGTTATGGGTTATACTATAACATTATGAAGCATGAGATTAATCAAGTAGGAAAATAAAACTGTAGTGCCATTTCTATTCATGGACACATCTGTAATTGGGATTTCAACTTCAATATACAATAATGATAGATGCAATATACTAAGCAAATAGGTATAATTGATACTATTGGAAAATACCTRAGAACATTRCTGCAAAATAGGCAACCATAACTAGGCCACCTTTGTTTTTAAAAGCTAGAGGAGGTAAGATTGATAGTAATATCCTTTTTTTCAGTTCATCACATTTTATTCATTGAAATTCTCAGTGATGTGGCAAGGTTCCAGAAAAGTTTAAAAGTTCCTAGAGTTCTCCCAGGGAAAAGCTGTGTGAACAATTGCCATGTACATATTTGAATTCCTTCTTTTACAAGACAGTACACTTGCCAGACACTGCCAGGGGAAACTTGTGTACACGCTTAGGTTTTGTACACCAGGCTGCTTTACAGTGCTAAGACAGAACACCAACTGATTTTTCTGCTGATTGGAGATATGTGGATAAAAATAATGAAATTTGCATGTTGTTTGCATATAAAATTATCATTATCTACCTTCTGTTGCATATGTGTTAATTGAGAATTTCTAGGCTGCTTTACTAACAGACTCCACACAGTTTGGAGACTCCAGTATATGCTGTARTAAGTCCATTTTATTATAAGGCACATGAAATCTATTATATACTATTCTATTGCTCCAAGGAAAGCTTAWAATTTCACACAGTTACTCTGTTTGACCTATTTCATAAGTGCATAAGCAGATGTGTGTTCCAGATTTAAATGGGGCAGCTTAAGAAGCAAGGAGCCCAACTGTCACTGTTGACTTGGAGAAAGCCCAAMTATAGTTAAACTTTATATTGAAATGAATGCAGATGGTTCACACAACTGATTACTTCAGGTAAGTTGCTGAGAAAGAMCTCCTCATTTTAAGTTATTACAGTTATACTAAAATTATTGTCTCAACCACATTTTGAATTTCAGTGATTATACATTGACATTTTTTAATCCTCTTTYATGTAGGAGTAACACAATAGACAGGTTCTGTTCCTATACATATATAGAGGCTTATGCTGCCTGATTTTTCTCACAAAATTTATGTTCATATTTCCCTACTAGTGCACAAATTTTTCAGGAAATATCGTTCTGGACACAAATATCAGCAGTGGAAGTCCTGAAAAAGTTKKKTTTTTTTTTTTTTTTTCCACATAATCTCTTAAGGTAATATATTGAAAATTTTTCAGAGGAGTTAGTACCTGAAAATCCATCATATTTTACAGGTGGAAATCAACAAAGCACTAAGAAGCTTCTCTAGTAAAATAACTTAGTTCAAACCAAGTTACAACAGCTATGGTTCTTCATCTTTTACTGCAATATTTCAATGTAGTTTTCATGTTTTGAGTAAAAGTCACAGACTAAAAGACCTTAATGAATCTTAGCTACATCAACAGAAATATTCTCAGGGCTTTCCCTTTCCTGTGCCATGACCCATACCAAAGCTTACATAATTGTGATTTACTGCAGAAGTCACAAAACTACCAAATTCAAGGCAAGGAAGAGAACTAGCTCTTGTATTCCTTTAAAAACAGGACAACAAAACAATGTAATCCTATATATACTACTTTTTAATAGCRTTCTGAATGCATGATTTCCATGAGAAAAGCATGTGTAAGATTAGAATTGTAGTTCTTCACTTAAGACTCTTCTCTAAAAAATCACCTGAAATTACTCTTTTTTCCTACTGCGTAACCTCAASTTTGAGAAAATGGAATTAAAAATATCTCCTTTACATTAATGATATAATGAAATTAGAGGATATTTGGTATTTTGTACTGCCTTTCCATCTTTGTAGGTACTAGCAGTGTTTTCAGGCTTCTCCACACATTTTGGACCTACTTCTCTGTCAGCTCTGGACTCAAGCAAATTAGAAGTAAACCATGATCGTTCTGAATATTTGCATTTTAGAATATACTCTCCACTCTGAAAGAAACTGAAAAAATCAAAAGAACAATACTGAAGTTATCACAATTTAATGAAGATTGTGTCTGTGTTGTCTTGTGCAGAATTTTTTTTATTCCCCTTGTTTTCCTCCTCCTTTGACCTAAAGTATTATTCTAAATAAGCATGACTGTTTCTTCTTTGTGTATATGAGAACAAAGAAATGTCAGTGTGTGGCTGCACAACAGAGGTACCACAAAACGAAAAACAAATCCCTTAAATAGTGTCACAATAATGAAATAATTATTTGGATTTAAGCAGAATAAAAATACTACATGACTATGTGCCTGAAATCCTCAAATTAGGGGAAATATGGACAAATAGAAATCAAAAAATTTGCCTACATGAGAGCTTGAGATTTAAACCATATATCCACCTACTCAAAGGACTAGGAATCCCTAGATGATTACTAGGAATTTTTAGCTAGTCCGTAATTGGAAACGTTAATTATAACTTTTCAACAGCAACCCTAGGCTACTTAGKTCAGTGCTTAGGAGTATTTTYCTAATGTCCAGTCTGAATCTCTTTACCAGAATGCACAATTATAATTTCATTTTCTTCCTACACTGAACGAAAAAGAAAAGCACTTCTTGTTTTCTCTTTGAAGATTATCACATCTCTTCCCAGTTTTCCAGACTAATATACCTACAGAAAATTACATTAATTTTGCATTTATTTCAGCAATAACTTGAGGAATCTGTCTTTTTCAAGCACGATGCAAAAAATCTTATAAAATCTAATAAAATCTCCAAGCATAAAAGATACATTTGGAAAAGTCCTAGTATTGTGCATGAAACTAAATGAATGMATAAATATGTCTATTATGTGAACTGCATGATGAAAACTATGGGGGGAAAAGAGACTAAATAAATAAAAGAAATTGTTGTTGAAATTAAATGAATGGTCAGCATAAACAGGATAAAAGAAAGTGCACCTTTTTTTGCCATCTGCACATTGATGAAGGTTACATTACCTCACTATRTATTTTCACTGCCTACTGCCACTGAAATACGTATTTACTTCTTTAGCACCACACGTAGTGTCTAACAGCAGTGCAAGTGGGGGGCAAGACAACAATTGGTACAAGCAGTTATACAAGAATGGCCCAGGGGTTATATCAATAAATATTTTATTTTCTAGAAAATTTAAGTGCTTTGAGTCCTCTCAATTCTTCCTTTTTGYTTTTATTCTTTTTTTTTTTTTTAATTTTAATTTATGCTGGCTTTGGGCTGKTACAAACCGGTCTTAGAGCAAATAACTTTTATAARCTTAGTATTATAGCACAACTTCCTAAGTACTATGTATCATATTAAACACATGCACTTCTATTCTTAATAATCACACATGTGAGTATCAGTCTTACTGAAAAGCCTYTGCATAATTGTTTGACAGGCTTTCTGTTTTCTCATCTTACTGTGAGAACAATGTTTTGTGGTCAGCTAGTCAAATACCACCTCATTCAGCCCAGTTTTAACCAGAAGGTCCCTGAAGTGAGCTACACTAAATTAACAAGTTCTTTTTTTTCCCCTTTTCTTTTTATTTTTTAAAATATTTTTAATTGCATACCAATAGTTCTTTTTAAAAGTTCTTAAAGCAAAACATTAGAATAGTCAACTTGAAATGCCACAAAATAYTTTTCTGATGCAATAGCCAAATTCAGAGCTTAACTTGAAAAATTTAGWCTTAAAATGCTTTAAAATAGTATTTACTACTTAAGCTCTGCTGTCATATTGCTATTGTAAAATGATATTACCAAAGTATAGACATCAATATATTTTTATAAAATACTCTGCTAAAACTCAATTATGAGAACTTGTAAAACTATGAAAAAATTTTTGTAGATATTTAAAAAAGGAAAAAATTGTTCTGGTATGTACTGTGTTGGCAAATATTACCTCTCTGAAATTGTGACCATAAAATTACTATTCAGTGACGTTATTTTATCTGGTGTTCAAAAGCCCATACTAAAAGCTGGACTTGATCTCTTTTAAACCTTAAATCTAGGCATATTAAATGTATATTAAATGAAACACATATAAATAAAAATTTCTGTTTTAAAGGATGYATTAAGTTGCTGGGATTTAAAGGAATTTAAATAACTTGGAGGTAAGTTATCTTGCAAGTTACAAGAGATACTGARTCATTTGACTTTTGTCTAGATTATTGGGGTACTTTTTACTAYTTCAGAATAACTGGAAATTCCCCTACATGACTGCACATRCTGGTCATTTAGAKAACACTATGCTGTATTTTCATAAGTCTCATTAAAKTCTTCATAAGTCATCATTACATGGAGTATCCATGTAATGATAAAAGCACTTCCTCTTTTTTAGGCACCTAATAAATAAATACATTTCCTTGTATATGTCCTTAAATTTAGTGATGAAAATTGTGTTAGAATTGACTATTGTTTTGCATTATCAACATAATTTCAAAACTATTGAAAGCATGGGATGGAGTTATACTGACATGTGACAGATGAGGTGGAAACACAAGTGTGAAAGCCATTGAACACCATAAATTTTTATAATATATCATCATTATGAAAACACCTGTGCTGAAGGACATCGTGCTGATATACAGAAAATATCTTTTCTGTGGTTGATAAAATTTTCTTTGCCCTGCAATGGTTAGAAAGGAGAACAATACTGTCTGCTAGATAGAGTATTTGTAGACTACATGAAAAGTGTTCTAAACGGATAAAACATAGCAGATTTTCTAGCACAAATAAGGCTGGATGAAATCTTCCCTGTCTTTCAAGTCATTGAATTGAAAAAAAGCCACTTCAGCAACTATTTTTGAACGASTCTGCAGTTCTAATCTTCTGCCTGTCTGAGAGATGAAAGGACTGAAGGTATCAAAAAAAAAATATTAATGAAGTACACAGGACAAAGTACCCAGAATATTTTCAGATTATACAAAGCTGCTAAGTTTCATATACTACATGGTTATGCTGTCATTTGAAAATATGAGCTATCTTTCCTCAACAGCCTGGAAAGATAGCTACCAGGAACTCCATAAAGGTTAACAAAGGARAATTTGAAACCTTGCACCAGGATTCATTGTCCTGCCTGGGTTCAATAAAGAATTTTTGCAGACTTATGCTACCATGGTATGCAATTAGACATTTTGAGCCCTCTGTGTTGTAAAGAAGTCTATCCAGTTCTCTACTTTMTCCAAAGCACCTTTTACAAAAAGATCAAAAACTAAGAAACAAGGAAGAAAACTAGAGACAGCAATATAAATAAACATGAACATTCTTCAAAGCTTTTTATAGCTTAGYGTTCAAAAGTATTTATTTTTTGGGTACTGTACAGATCACGAAAAGGCATAGCTTCTTGGATTTTCAGATACTTATAATACAGTATCTGCAGAAAGCAATGTAGTGAAGATCATCTATTGTTCCTGCTCTGCCACTGCTGGATATGATTATGCATTAAGTTTAAATATTTTCCTTTAGACTAAAAAAGTTGTGCTSTTGCTTCAGAGATAGCATTTCCTTTATCAGTCATTAGTGAAAATGACATACACCTTACTTTGGACGTGTTCAGCAAMTATTTTCATAAATAATTTTTTTACAGAGTGTGAAGTTGATAGAGAACACCCTTTCTTGGATATCAGAATTGTACAGACCTGGAACAAAACACTCTCAGCTGTAGTAAAGAGAATAGTGGACCAGTTGCTGCTCTATTTTGTATACCTACTATATTTAAATAGCATTGGTTGATGGATTGATCAGGAAAACATCRAAGAGTTACAGCTATAAGAACAACAGAACTAAGATCTGCAAACTATTTTAAACTTCACCACTGACAGTATCTAGGTATTAAGGATGACTATAAAATAAGACTGAGGAGAATTAAAACTGCCTAGCTCAGCCCTACATATGTATATGTTGAAAGGAGGAGGGTAATTGTACATGCGCTCAAAATATTATGTGTGCTTATCAAAAATATTAAAGGGTTATAAAGTTCTGCAGTCTAGAATCCAAATGACAAAGACTAACATGGACACAGATGACTGTAAATGTCCACAACAGTCTAGTACATAATTTGACAGTGACAGACATTTTACTGTTTCATGTATTATAGAGTGATATTAATTGTGTACAAGTCTATCAAAATTTTATTTTTGTCTATAACCCTACCATAATGCCAAGTACTCTAACACTTTTATTTTTCATTTTATTTTCTATGAAGCATTTCTTTTCATGGGCATTTTATGATGTTCATTGTCAAAGAATCCAAAATTTCTCACACTTGCCACCAGTTTGTCATACCACTATCTAAAATTATCCCACACTGAAATCAAAGCACAGATATATTGAGGTTGTGCCTCAAATATAATCATGGTTCTAATGTGAGACACCCAGGATGTAGWTTTTAAAACACTTAGTTCTTCTGCTGTTCAATGCAAAGCTTCCATTTTTACATCATAGAGAAGGGGAAGGGTATTCTTTGTGAATATTTCAGATGTGCTCAGTGTCACATAAGCACTTTGATCAGAGGCAGCAATGAATTCCAGTTTCCTGCCAGGAATCAGTAGGAAAATGAGAAGCTGACCCTGTTCAGCTTTTTTAATAGTTTCATGGACCAGAATGCACAACTACACCTGGCAAGTCAGCAAGGTGTGTTYGACTCCTTTTGAATTGAGCCTAGGAACCAGGTCTTTCCCAACTTAGTGCTCTAATGACTACACATTTGACAAAGGCTAGATTCTGGACTGCAGGAGCCTGTATCCTGATTGAACAGAGATGTTACTCTTTGAGTCAAAAGTTTGTTCTTCAGTGTGTGGCAGTAGGCTAGATAGCTGTAGGGTTATCACAGATTTCTGAGTATTCTGATATGTAGAGTTCCATTTATTCATTATAAATTACTATTTTGGGGTACTTTCTTCCCAATTTGACTGTTTAGGAAACTAGTTCTCTTTCCTTCCCTAGCATAAGACTCTGTACCCTATGACTTGTAAATGCCAGCAAATTGATTCTGTAATTTTGTATAAATTTTGAAATCACCATTCTGCTAAATCAGAATCTATTCCTTTAGACAAACACACACACAAAAAAAAATCACACTTCTTAAAATTCTGTTCAGAACTAATTTTAGTTTTTAAAAAGTAAGAATTGTCAAGCTAACTATATTTAGTGTAATCACTTTTGCCCACAGCATGCTGATTGATAGTTCCCTGATCGTGATTTTTACAATTTAAACACCTCATTCACTCAGAAGAGGTTTATAGGCATAAGTTAAATTACATTTTTTCCTGTGGCAGAGTTTCAGCATATTTTACAACTGATTCACAATAAAAGCTCCGAACACATCTCATCCACATGCCACATTTCACACRGTGTTTACCTCATTAGTGCCAGTGGAGAAAGCCCAAGAGCCGAGGAATTTTCAATATACTATATTTCAATAACTTTACACAGATTTTTGACTTGTATAACATGTAGAATTAATGCATGTTGACAGCCAAAATATACCATTAATGCTTTCCTAACTGTTTCATCCTTATTACCCTAATGAGCTCATTTTTACRTTACTGAATTTCTTTGCCATCACACAAGCAACTCTAGCATCACAGATTTATATGACTCTGTAGCATGACAAGCTGATTCTGCTGATAGGAAGGGAGAAGAAAGATTAATCCTGTACCAAAATATGTTGACAGAACCATTCCCACTTGGTATGAAGGTTATTTGAAAAATAGAACTTGTATATCTTGGCTGAGTCAACCCTCTTGTTTTCAGTTTGCATTTGTAACAGTCAAGACCAGTTCTGCTAAACACATGCTCTGCTTCTACTGACTTCAATGTTCAGCATTTTTCCAGGATTAAAAAACAAGGTAACAGAATTAAGTATTAAATCCAGCACAAAGTTTCCTGCTTTGGATTTTCTTTTTTTTCAATCTTTTTCTAGTTTGGGCTTTCAGCAAGGATTAAAATCTTCTTGAACCTATTTTTCCACATCATTATGTGTGTTTTATATTTATATATACAGAATTCCTAAATATGCATAGATAAGTCTTTATTATACACATAATAAAGTCCTGAATTATACACTGAAATTGCACAAGCTAAGGAGACCAAGCAAGAGTATAAACCCCTTCTGATTTAGATAATTTATTTAAACAGACATTAAGGCAATGTAAAAAATAGTTTTCATTTTAAAGGACTTCAMTATCTAAAATCTTGGCTCCTGTGATATTGCCAAACAAATTTGTCTTTGCAGCTTTTTGAATCTTCTCAATTGACTGAAATAAGCATGCATCTCCAGCTAATTTACAATAACACCCATAGAAACAGGACAAAATTATTAAGAACACAAAGAAATATGGATTTTTTTTTTTGATCATAGATATACTGAAAATGTGTCTTATAGGATAATACTTTTAGGATGTTATTTTTTACAACTGATCAAGTTTCCTTAGGTCTGTGATCTCTTTACTGATGAATTTGAAAACAAAGATTGACCACACCAACACAAAAAATGTATGGTTTCTTTTTAATTTAAGCTGGAAATTATTGCTAAACAGAAGTCTTTTTTTTTTTTTTGAGATAACTTGAGTATAATACACGAAGTCACTCCATGGTATACAATAAAAGTAATTTTGGGTGGCCTCTGGTTCAGATTTTACATCGGTAAAAAGGGAAATGGAAAAAAACATACAACCCTGTCCAGAACAGTGTATGCCAGCCATGGATAAAATAAAAAGATTGYAAATTCCTCTGAGAAAAAAGAATGAACAGAGCAGAGCATTTAGGACTGTTCTACATGAATAATCACATCTAGTCAACAAAACTGGAAACACATTTCAGATTATAAATTCATCAGAGAAAAATGGTTCTTTACTGAGTTTTTATGATAGAGGTGACTCAGAATTCCTGTGTTGTTATAATCCTTTTCACTTCTTAGTTTCTAGTTTCAATATTTCCCAAACATCCTTACTTCCTTCATCCTTCCCGTAAGATTTGCAAGGAAATTAGAAATTAGAACATTTGAMTATGACTCCAGTTTGTTAAGCAAGCCTTTGAATTGCCTCTTCAAAGGCTAAATTTTCAAATAAGGGATGCTGACTACAGAGAATATTTAGTTCCATCAGATCTGTGTTTCATACCAAAAATCCAATGAGGAAGGGCATGGGCAAAAGTTCTCCCATGAGCAAAAACAAGGTAKTCTCAGAAAAGTTCATTCCATCTTCTTTAGAAACACTTACTGTACCCACCATGAAACTGCACAGGTCGCTGGGTTGAGTCAAGATATAAAGTCCTATATTATATTCATATAAAACATTGTGCAAAATTAATGCAGAAAGACTTTTGCTCAATACCTGTCTCACTTCAATATAAAACAGGCATCAAATTTGTAGCTCATGTAGTGAGTTTCTATTAACACCAATTCAAGGCTGAATTAATTTAAATAACTCTTTGTGGTTTTCTCCAAAATATTCAAAGTCATTGTTTGGTTACAGAATGGCATGATTATTTAAGTAGTATTRAAATTAGTAGCAGCTGATTATATTAGAATTGATTTAAGAACTTAAATAAAATATTTTCTCTTACAGATTTTTGAAAAAAAATTCAAAACAGTAATTTTCATAACAATATAAAAAGTATTGAAATAACTATGACTCCTTAGAGAAGTCTGACATCACTTTTAYATCATTTTTATTGAAATTTATAGAATTAATTTCTGGTGTCTTTATTATTCATTTTAGGGACATATAAAGAGTTACCTTTTTCAGTGTTGCTCATAAGAACAGCAAAGAACAGTCATTCAGAGAACTATTAAAAAAAAACAGTTTCAATTAAAAAAAACCTTTAAATGAAACAGATTGTTTGTGTGTGGTGTTCAGGGAAGTGCTAAATCATATTTTCAAAATATATCCTCTCTGCAAAGCTCTAAAGCTAGCACATCATATGGATCTGAGGACTTCACCCAATTAATTGCACAAAACTGAGGAACTTTAGGGGAGAGTTAAAAATGTCATCTATATTCATGTGAAGTGGTCTTTAAGCTGTATTAACTGTAGCATTTAATGAATAAAATTGCTGATAAAAATCTGATTATATATTTTCTAACAAAGGCTGCAACTTTTTAAATAAATCAACCTTGAGAAGCTTTCTTCTTTTTTYACTCGCATCTCTCTCTCCCTCTAGCCTATATTTCTAACATATTATACTCTTTTACTTCAGATGTAGGATACTTCAGCAGTCCTTAAAAATGCAATGTGACAAAATAATGCTTAGAATTTTCTCAATATCCTATCACAAACAGCATAGATGCAGAAAGAATCCCAGAAAACTTGATAAAAATTGTTCAAATTTTTTTTGTCTTCCACTTTATGAAATATTTCTTCTTTCTAGAAGTAAGAATTATGCCAACGTTTTCCTTTTGTAGAGCCCATTTTAAGCCCATAAATTTAACTTACTGCCTTCCTTCTTCCTGATACATTTCTCCGGCTACTGAAGTTAATTTAACAGGAAATTATCCCTTTTCAGAATCTTCATTGTTTCTCACACAGATGCTATAAAGGCAAAACAAGGTTAAAAATTATGAAAATGTTTATCATGCCTGTTGGATCTCCAGCATATTTTTTTTTTTTTGACAGATGGAAGGGGACTTCTGTGGAAGTTCTGTGAGACATTATATGTCAGTTTCCTAAAAGTCATACCAGTCACARAAGTAGGTCTTATTAATGTTGTTCCATTACTGTTGTTCCCAATCTGATATTGGGATTTCTCTTTAATTACCCATCTCTCTAGCATTCCTTGTAGAAACTAATTATGAGTCACAAAAAAGCTGCTGCAAAGATTGTCTGTATCTGGACTAAAATGTCAGCATAATGCTACCATATATTACATTCTACTTCACATCCCTCATGTCTGTGAGTATCCACTTTTGGTCCTGGAGATGGGAACACAAGCTTATCTGGACTGTAAAGATACTACAGTCTTCTAGAAGGAATTCAGCCTACGCATGATGAAATGCTCTGATCTTTGTGACTATTCCCACTGCAGGAACACTTATGGATACTGAACTGGAAGAAAGCACAACTCACAAAGAAGGCTAATAAAGAAAGGTGATGGTGAAATCAATAAAATTATATTTCAGAAAAGTGTTTCTAACCTTGCAATATCTGAAAATCTTAGAGAATTGTAAGAAGTTGAAACTGATTGACACCTTACTAAATATAATGCTAATAATTCCACTGATRGATGATAACAGCATTACTTTCACCATGCAAGGCTTTAAACAAAGTCTAGGTTCACACAAGTAACAGTAATTTTCTTTCAGAAATATGATAAAATGCCTATTAAGCATGGAAATATAAAAAACCTGCAGAAAACAGCTGTTTAAAAACACAGCTTTGCATATTAGAGGATTTGAAACCATTCAAAGGAAGGGTAGGGTTAAATAAAGCAGAGAAATGTGAATAYAAATGGTGACATTTTACCTATAACTTTACAAGAAAATTTGATTCTTATGTGATTGCGGTTTTACAGAACTAGGAATTAGAGAGGGGTTTTTTTATGATCTATACAACTTGAAAGCTTTGTATATCAACACCCTATTACAGTCAAGGATCCTCATGTGGGTTTTGTTGATATCATTACTCTTTGGAGAGTTATGAGTGAGGTGACAATGCAATCTCACTCTACCAAAGCTCTGCTGCCTTTTCAGTGGGACTGATGAATGAAATATTCATGTGCTATAATTGTCTTCTTAGATAAAGTCCAAGAGCATTTCAATAAATCACACAATAAACAAATTATCATGGAATATTTTTGAGCCTTCCATAGAATAGATGTTTGCACAAGAAGCAGAATAGCAGTAAGTTTCTAGTCTGTTCAATTGATCCACATTATTTTTGCTATCTTAATGGCACAGGCTATAGCTGAAACTTAATTCTATGTGAGCAYGGTTGTATCATGCAGTATCTTATTAAATAAAGCAAGTGTTAAAAAAATAGAAGAAATATAGAGCTATTAAAGAATGAGTTTATAACTGTCTATTAAGCTATATATTAAAACTGGAGTTAGTACTACCAAAAACTTATCATTTTTTATATTGAATAAACTAAAAACCAACAAACATATGAATTATAGAAAGAACTCAATCATAATTGGCCTGCTTATTTTTTGAAAGCTGTATTGGCTTGACAGATTTGTTCTCCAGTCCCAACTGCCAACTGTATTGAAAAGTTTTAGCTGTTGGCTTTGCCTCAGGAAAAATAATTTAACAGATAAATCTGTCTGAAAATTCATACTTTTCAGTTTACCACAGACTATATATTTTCATTGTCATATAGACAMGATCAAAACAAGATCCAGACTTTCAGTGGTTAAAATTTATTTGTAAAGTTATTTTCAAGCAGTAAATGAGCAGGAAGTTCTTAAAGTCTTTGCYAGATCTCCTGGAATGATTACAGTGTGATTCTTGGTGAAGTATAAACACTGGCACCCAGCTACATAAACTTAGTACTGTCCTTAAGTACAAAAACTCTACAGTGACTGTCTGGATAGTTCTAATTAATTGTAATTAAACAATCAACCCTAATTTCCTTACATTTTGCATCTATTTCTTAAAYTGAAAACAAGGATTACAATTTCCATGGAGGACTATTTCTTTCTTGAAGTAATCCAACTTCATTGTTTACCCAAATTACTTTTTCATGTAAGGAAAATATAAATGTGTACAACCACATAGGAAGATGTACTCAATTTCTTTAAAAGATGCTACCCTTATAAATTTTTTTGCATTATCCTGAAATATCTGCACATSTTATTGCCCTATACTTAGCTCTAAGTCATGTGATTACATATACCAAGTTGAATAAAWTTTTTTCAGAAAAAAAAATTTTAGATTACAAAAAATTCAAGATTATTTTTTCTGAAAATAGTTTAAAAAAGAAAAATCAAAATTAAAAGCCAAGCCATGTATCTGTGGTTTCATTTGCTCATAACTGTAGCAGATTCTCTCTAAGGCCAGTTTCCTCTGCTAAAAGCCCCAAGGCCCTTGTAATGTGCATCTTGAAAAATTTTCCCATTCAGGCTCAGGGTGTCTTGTCCCACTGTGTTATCTCTTGTGGAAACAAATATTCATCTCTTACCTGCTACATCAGTGGCAAAGTAATGATAGCAGTTTAGGAAATATGGTGGCCACATCACCAACATAAAATACTAATTTTGAAATAACTCATGTATGACTCACACTCAGATCTCTTCTAGGCCTTCCAACAAGCTTAAAGCTTAAATTAGGAAACTCACCTGATAAAAACYAGTAATGAACAACATCAGTGCTGGTCCTGTGAACAGAGGTGCCCAGGCAGCACAAAAGTAATTATAAACATGCCTTGGAAATGTATTCAATGCATCTACTGAAGAGGGACCCTGTGTCCTACAATATCTAAAAAACATTTTTAAAGTGTTCAAGTCTTACTGCAGCCACAACGCACACTGAATTGCATTCACAAAAAAAATTGTCTAAAATTTACTTATCTCTAGGTATCAAAACTTTTGCTGCTAGAGAAGCACTTTGGRGTAAATGTCAACATTATCTAAATCAGTAATACAAGCTTTTTTTTAACCTCCATTCTTGAAAGGAATGGGGAGGATTTGCCCTCTRTCTCCTTCATATTCTTTCTATTCAGCTCTTCAAATAGTTCTTCCAATAATATTTATTCCTTTATTCTGASTCCTGGCTAGTTTCCTCACATTTTTTTGCTGTTCCATAGAACATATAGAGAAATTGGATTAGAAATTGACAGGCACTATTGGGCTCCCCTATATAGGTGATATTTACCTTTTCTCCAGAATATTAATAGAGAACCTGAGTTCAGAAGGATGTGGAMCTTGCAGAGCTGCACTTTCTCTGCCAACAGGATCCACAGTAGCAATTTTGGTCAACTTTCATTTGAAACTGTCTTTTTTTAAATTTTTTTCCCTTCTCATATCTTTTTATTAATCCGTAACCTTTAGAATAAAATACAAAACTGACTACCCATTGAGCTATGGCAGTCATCAGTCAYGTAAATAAATGAGTAGTAAATCTTCAATAAATGTTTATATTCAYCTGTATTTTGTCMCAATATGAAACAATACAAAAAGGCAAAAAGCATATAAATAGTTTTTGAATAAAAAAGTCAAAATCTTGAACTTAGAAGTGTATTTAAACCATAATATTTAAATATTAAAAATAAGAAGTTCACAAGATTATCAGGAGCTTTAATCCAGTGTAATTGCAGTACATTTCAAGAGGACTAGATTTACATACATTAAAAAAAAAATCTTTATTTCTTTAGTTTAGCAGTTTGTATAAAAAAATGTAGTAATTTTCTTGGTACACACTCTATTAAGATGTGAGGATTTATAATCAAAACCCCAAGATGAAGAGGTCTGCTTCTTAAAGCAAGCACAAATTTTAGCTGTCCTTCCTATTTCATAACAATGTGAGGATCCAGGTGCAAAGTCATGGAGGCATTCTCCATGTGTCAGTAGTAACAGTTTATTCAGAAGTTGTGCCAAAGGCTCACTTTTCCACAGCTGTGTGTGTTCTAGACTAATAGGGGCTATACTGTTTGAATTTTACTCTGCTCCATGTATTGCATTTTATTACAGTTTTTAACACCCTTTTGTATTTTCTTTAGAGAGAGCAAACCTTTGGTTCCAAGCAAATCCTGTACTTGTGTGCAATGATGCACACAAAATCTTCTCTTCTTAACTTGGCAATAGTCCAAGGGTTCTTAATCAATGGCCAGAGGATGCAGCTGGCAGTTGTAACAGGGCAAAGAGCAGTAATAGTTTATTTAGCTTTCTGAAAATACTTCCAAATGTGTACAATGAAAATTTTCATATAATCATAGAACTATTTGGAAGGGACCTTTCAAGATCATATAGTCCAAATCTCAATTTATTACTTTTATCTTTTTCAACTAGAGTAACATCTTGATTCATGTTACAGTGGCATATACTAATACCAGAGCTACATTCTTGCAATGCCACATAAATAAAATGTAGAGAGATTCCTCTAATGCATTTCTAGATGAAGATATTTCAATATACCATTTGAAAAAGCTAAACAAAAAGGTATTTAGGATTATCTTTTTTTTTTTTAATTCATGGAATAATCCTTGATAGAGATAAAACTCTGTATCACTAGGGGCCAACACTTACTGTTTGCAATACATTGACAAAGACAGAGATGTTTTCTATTTAAACTTTTAGGTTTTTATTTATATAAAATGATAAATAATTTGTAAAACAAGTTATGCATAATTTTTTGGTTTTTTTGCATCTTTCATTATTCTAAGGGGATTAAGAACTGCAATAAGATGCAAACCCTATCACTCAGGTCATTGCATGCTGTTGCTAGGACTCCATAACAACATGAAACAATTAACTATTGTTATACATACATTTGGTATGTTTTCTTCAGAACACCTCTTGCATGCTACAGCAATGCAGAAATTAGATCTTTAGAAACAAAAGACAGCAACAATAAAAGAATAGCCTTCACGTATAACTATCTACTTTGCAAAAGGAAGTAATATAATTCTACCTCCACAGACAACCCCCTCCCTAGCAGCCCAAGGAATGAACTTTGAAGTACTAATAAGCTTTGTGAARTTAGGAAATCTGGGGGATGACAAACCAAAAGGGATCAAAATGAAGAACCCTCCTGAGGCTAGCATTCATTTCTCATTTAGGACAAAGTAAATGGCTCGATGTCACTCCATGAAATTCAGAAAAATCTAGCTTTTTGAAATCATACTTACTTTAAATAATTATTTTTTTTTTTTTTTAGAAAAAAGGTTTTTTTTTTTTTTTTTTTTTTTTTTTTTTTTTTTTTTTTTTTTTATTTTTTTTTTTTTTTTTTTTTTTTTTTTTTTTTTTTTTTTAGATCCACAATCCAGTCTCTTTCAATTGACATCTCCAGTATGGAGAAAAAAAAGAGAAAAAATCAACACTTCCTGAACACTCAGCACTTACTTGGCACAGTGAAGAGTGGGGGAAAACAACAAACAATAAAATTGAAAACAACAAACAATAAAATTGAAATTTCCTAGAAGATATTGTGGTACTAATTTCTGACTCCCTGTCTGTTCTGCCTCTCTTATAGAGCCTCTGTTGCTTCAGACCACCATGGAGCTCCCAAAGATTATGGCGAAGGCAGGGATCTCAGGGCATCTATACTCTTTCCTCTCCTAGGCTGAGATACTCAGGCTGTCAGGGTTGCAGTTATTTTGATAGTTTGCTAATTATATTGCTCCATACTGGTGAATCTCACCTAAATTTTGTTGCCATCTCCTTAAAACTTATTAAAGTTCTACTTGGGATCTTTTAATATGCTTGACATGGGAATGAAAACTATTAACAATACAATTTTGAAGACAGCAATGGGATTGAGCTTGCTTCAATCCAGACATTGCTTCCTGGCTACCAGGGTCCCAGTGTTATGGCAGTCAGCATGTTAGAGACACCTATATTGGGAATTATATTGGTCTTATGAGTAAATCATGTCTTGAAATTGCTATATTTTTCAAAGTGTAACTAATACATATACTTGTATTGTGTTTCCAACATATTTTGCTAAATAAGAGTTATCTTGTAAAATCATCTGTCTTCAGATAAGTAAGTATGGTGTGAAATACTACAAAATAGCTAAAATAAGGTGGCCAGAGAGTACTGGACTCTGATAGTGGCATGTATCCACAAGCTTGTTTCAGTAGAAAATGCACCCACTGGCTGCATCCAAATACTTGAAAACTGTACTGGGACATTCCAATATGGATATGCCGTTCCTTGAGCTGCTACATTAATCAGATGCCTACAGTCTATCACACTGTACTATGATCATAACATAAATAACACCACTTGATTTTCCTTCAAAAACAAGTGGTTAGACTAGCACATTTTTAGTGCCTTTACATGGCTTGTTCCCACTAAATGTCTTTCTTCTAAGAATAYACTAGGAAGGCATTGTAAAGCTCTGCACATCATCTTATTTTTGTATTTTGAAACTAAGGGAGAAAACTGATATCTACACCAGAGGTACAAATAGAGCATCAGAATGATAAATCTTTCAAATTGGGTAGTTCCATACTCTTCTTTATTGGAAAGGAATRTGAAAAAACACCCTAAATGAAAGAGGGCACTGATACTGAGGAATACTTACCAGACACACATGCACAACTGTCAAACAAAGATCATCCTGTTAACTTACCTTGTGATATAGTATTTTACTTTCATATTTTTCCCTCTTTGTACTTTAATTACAGCAGAGAATCAGCAATAATATAATATTTATGCTTGGAATATTTATGTACAGCAGAGGGTGTCAGACAATATGCAACAGCCTTTCCTCTGCTAATAATTTCTACAAGTAATAATTTAAAGTGATGGACAATGGAGGCTTAATGCAAAAATATTTCTAGGTTGCAACTGTGTTTCTTAAGGAAAACAAACAGAAAATCAAGTCCCCTTTTATACATTTTAAATTGCTACATTCAACATCAGAGCACCATGCTAATAATWCCAAGACTGTGGGTTTGATCCCCTCAATGATCTTTCTCAGTCTCTTCCAACTCAGAATGYTCTGTGATTCTGTGACTTATTTTTYCAGATGTGTTAAATAATGCTTTACTTCTTTCTCTGTTCTCTGCTGTACACTACACATATGGGCATTAGGAGGAACGCTTAATCTTACAATATTTTTTTTCTGTGGAGAAAACACTGGATTCAAGATCTGCTCTGTAGTCCCAACTGAGATCCTGATTATCTCAATCTTTCTTAGGATTTTAACTCACTGTGAGGTCACTGGACTTTTTCAAGTCATTTTCTTGGAGATAATGGTATATTGAGTGCTTTGAARTAACWRTAAGATCTGCTATATGCAAGTTAAATATWGTTACTACCTTTGTATCTTTACKSTTAGTATTATGCCCTTATGACTAGGCATTTCTCCATTAAAAGCAAGACTAATCCACTAATAGAAGACAACTTTAACAMAGAATTCAAATCGAGCATGCTGAAAAAACATTATTAGTTAATGTGCCCCAAACTGGATTGATAAATCAGCTAGACTTGCACAAACCTTAGCCTTGGTTTTGTAGTATTCAATGTGCATTYAATACATTGGATAACAGCCAAGTTRAGGCCTGCAYTTCATTCACATATGATGCTAAACAGATTGGACAACARTGTTCCATTCAAGTGTTTCTTAATAAGCTTATGAAATTGCCATCAAAAAGAAAATTATATCCAACAAAAAATGCATCCTAATTTCATCTTCCARTCAAAGGAAAAAGAATAAAGGTCATGGATTCTAAATCTTGATATGCATGAAGATTAATACATGAGTTTACTTTCCACATGAGGCTTTGGCAAAAGTGCAGCACAAACCTTCAGCCACAACAAACATGTGATGTAAGCAAAGTTGAGAAGAGAAAAAGGAAAAAAACAAACCAGTACATCTGATCAGAGTCGTGCATCATAAAATACACTCCTTAAAAGCAATTACTCTCTGAATCACTGTAAACAGATATGGATCTATGAAACTGCATATGTAATATAGCATCTCCATTCAGAATTATTCATAAGAAAATTTTTAGATTTTACTTTTAAAAATTGGTTTCTAAAACCCAAAGAATTTTGATAAATGGGTAAAAWGTTACCACTCTGTTCCAATATCCATTACTTCTCAATCGTGGAGCTGATGGAACAYTTGAAGTGTAAATCCAGCTTTCTGTTTCCAGATATTAAAAAAAATTAAATGCTGGACATAKTTTACTCTGTTCATTTATTTTACCATTATCGACAAATATTTTATTGAGACTAATGTCAGTCTAAAACAGACACAGCTCCAGAGCCATCTCAGGAACTATTCACTGTAAAGTTTATTTGAGCATTATTTAACCTGCCTCCCAGATTCAGGTTCAGAAAGTTAATCCTTCTGATGGCTACTTTTATTTTTAACTCAAAYAAAAATTTTTCATTTTATATTTATTCATTGTGTATACTTGCATATAACTGAGTACATTCCTTCATGTGTGAGTGACCTCTGAATATTACACAAATTAAGCCAAATATAATGCAAATATTTGTAATTTGAATTTACTTTGGACTKGTAATTTTTTTCTTGTTGCCTCAAAACTTTATAGTTCAGTTTWACTCATRTTGCTAACTCAAATTAAAGAGYTCCCTAYTATACCATAAAATAGGTCTTAGGTAAGTGTTTGGGCACGTAAGTGTACATTAAATTATTAACATAATGATAAACAGGGACAGYTCTCTATTTATWATAATAGGAAATGGTGATATTCCAACAGTGAGTTGGAAATTGGTGAAAATTAACATTTTCACTCTTRCTTTTTGAATTTACATGTGTCTGCTACAATGGAAAAAGTACTTCAAAAAACCTGGAGACATACTGAAAATGTTCACATTTTGCTGCATAATTGGCAGGCACAATATCACGTTAGCTTGTACCACATTAATTTTGCATTTGTGAATTAGCTAGATGTTATTTGTCACTGCAGATACTGCTGTGCTACGAGTTACCCAAAAATCAGGGCAAAAGGCAGAACAAAAACCACACTGCCTCTACATGTTCTTTCAATTGCCATGTAGTCAGGCAGTCATTATTTGTCTGAAACCTGTTATCCAAAGTTCATTCACACACACACTGCCATTTCTCCCAAATGTTAGGAAAACGTGCTGTCACAACCAGCTCCAGCTCTTCTATTGATTCACATTCTTCCTCTAAGCATTCACCTTTGTGATAATTTYCCTTTTTTCCAAAATTTTAGACAAGTAAGAGGCCTAAACGTAGAGAGGCAATTCTCACAGCACATGCTGAAGTGTGTACATGCATGTAGCAAAGCTTAAAACAAAATTTTTTTCAAGCCAGAGAGTTCCACAGCAAGTTATTTCTTCTTTAGGTGATGAATACTCCTGGCCACTGTTGTAATGYTCACAAGAACTGCATCTACACACCAATGAGTCTCATGAACTGAGCAAGGCAAGGAAATAAAACCCMAAAAATTTACACTTCTCTTTGTTTCTCATGATTGAGAAATAGTAGGCACTACAGTTAGAATTCTAAGCTTGCCAGGTTTGCTAGAGATACAACAAACCTTAAAGAGAGTTTAACAAACTGGCCTGTTCCTTCATTGAAAACTTCAAGAAAAGAAAATGACAAGAACCGCAAAGTTTTATCCAAAATAATCCAGGGAGTTAAGTTTCAAAATGCCAGCATGTTGACTATGGCAGCTGCATACCAGTGCAACAGAAGCTTGACAACAGAAGTAAGCAATTCCAGGAGACAAGCACAGCAYCCTGGTTCCCCAGCAGGTACACAAAGTGTACCTACATATGAGAGCAGTATTTTAACCTGTCTGACATATAAGGATACACTAAGAGTCTTGATAAATTCCTTTGGAGAAGATTTAAGGAAGGCTTTCTTCCTTGCATTGAGAGAAAGATATTAAACTATACAAATGTATTAGAAAATTTTGTGATGAAATAGTGCAAAAGTGTGAAATTACACAGTCTGTTCTTACTTATCAGACTGAAGTTAACACAATTTAACAGGTTTTTGCAATGTTTTTGATGAAAACATTCTTCATTCTTTGCTAAGTTCTACAAGACCTGAAAAATGATGAAGACGTTTACTGAAATGATGAGAGCTGCAGTGTGAAAATAACTTTGTATAGTGAAATAACTAGTACCAACTAAACTCATAATTACCCTTCACACAATAGTGTGAATTGAATACTGTGTTGTGGCAGTAATGATAGATTTGTTGCTACTTTAGTGAGCATTTTGTCTGAGAGAATTTGCCTCCCTAAGTCACCAAGCAGAAGTGTTTCTTAGCCTTTCAGTTCCTTCCAGACTGATATTCTTTAGCAAATAATTGGAATCACATGCAYGTCCAGGCATAATGACTGAAGTCATTTTGAAAAAAATCAACAAGCTGAAGAAAGGAAAATGTCATTWAAAAAAAATTACTTATTATTCTTATGTAGGTAGGCATTGCAGGAGAGGCGAGTTCAAAMTAAAGCTACAGACACAACATCAGATATGTACCAGAATTTCTTCCAGATACCATAGGATTTGAGGCAAAGATTKTGGTTTTTAACCATCTTTATGCAAAGAAAAAAATTACCAATAATCTTGGGACTTTAATGCTTTATTGCCAAATTTTGTTCCTCCATCTTGTACAGCTCCCTTACCACTGTAAGTTGTGAASAAGCTGGTTGAAAGGAACAGAAATAGCTGTCYACTCRYGCACTGGACTGAGAATTCCAGCTTYTGTTGAAGGGATATTTGGCAGTTATGGCAGCTTAGGCTTTGAAAGGTCCTGTTTAAAAATTTTGTCTGGAGACTCGAGCATTTCCCATCAAAAAGAGCACATTTAAAGGTAATTCTCCTGGTAYTAGAAAGAGTTTATCAAGAAACTCTATTATAAAGCTTCTCTGTACATTAGCAGAAACCTAAAATCCCATGTATAGATTCGGGAGAAAAAAACCACGCCTTTTCTACAAAGTTTTGCCAGTTTCAAGCTTTAAATTGGACAATCCCCATGTCTCTTCTGTCCTTTGCTGAAGATATGAAAGAGGTAAAGCTCATTATTTRGAATATAAATTAACATTACTCCAAAGATTTAGTAAAGACTTCTTATGTTTTGGATACAAATTAGATAAAAACTGCCTCCTTCCAGCAAACAACTTCTTTGAGAAGCACAAATAATAATTGCTTTTTGTGGAAGAGATCTGACAATTCATTTTTTCATTGTATTTCACTTCACTGCAGAAAATCATCATTTCTGGACTCAGATCATCACAGGATGTTCAAATTCAGATAACAGAAAAAAAGCAAGTGTTGACGGCTATTGTTTTAAACCTAGTTATTTGTTGTAGGTACTAGGCTTGGTCGGCGCCACAGTACCCAAGCAGTCCAGAAAAATTATTTAGCATGACAGCTGAAGAAAACTACTTAATTGATCTAAATCTGTAGTTAAAATATGAACAACCTGAGACAGTCAGTCACAACTCACATTGAAAAATTTTGTCCAGGCAGAAACTAGCATTTCTAAACTCAGGTATGCCAGCAAGATTTTTATTTTTGAAATACAAAGATATGTTTTACTGTATTTGTGCACCTATAAAACACTTTCATGATGAAATAATAACTATAGTAGACAGCATTAAATGACACAAGTAGTGTGTTTTTCCAAAGTTTCCTTCTACAGCAGCAAAAAGTTATTAATCCAATGATTGTTAGTAAATTATTTAGAAATGTCTGAAAAGAAAAAATCTTTCATTTTTGAGAGTCAAATCTTTGAGTACACATTAGATTATAGTGCAGAAATACTCTAATGTCCTGTGAAGTCAAAAGTGAAAGAATCTTCTCATAACAAGAGTCACAAGTAATTTAGAGCAAAGATGCAAACTTTTCTCTGACTACTTTAAAAGAGGAAACAACATTAATGCCATAAATAGGAATAAAAGATATATTTCCTATGTACAGTATAAACATCACTTGTTCATAAAGCAGAAATAATAGTGTGCAAATGACAAAATATTAGTGTCTGCTTTGTTGTTTTGTTCCTCAGTCAATAACAGGACATCAACTTACATGTCCACAATAGATTGAGAGTTCCAGAACAGTGCTGAAAATTAAATTAGTCATCACTGACTACACACAACACACTGGTTTTATCTAATTTTAATGAATGATTGAGCTATTTAGTGTAATCACATGGCTCATTTAAATTATGCAGCTATATACATTCTAGGAAGTAAATGGAAAATGCTTCTTCAGATTAAATAGTAACATTAGATAAATACATATATCAGATACCRTAATAAGCCTTCAAAATATGGGTGTTTAAGTGTGGAGTAGTAATGTACTAATCTTTGGTATGAGATCTGAATTTAAAGTCTCCAGATAATGATAGAAAAATCTATCRGACTGCAATAATTGTCAAGAAATTAACATTGTTCAAACTATGAGAAACATGAAATGCAAAAATCTTAAACATAGGAATTATTTCTTTTTATAATATTAGATTGTATTTACCATTAGGAAAAAATGTTTCTAATGTTTTCCTTTCAAGAGTACACAGTTGTCAGATAGATAATTTTACAGTAGATAATTGTACACAGCAAAAATCCAGCTGACTTAGACTAAACTATTCTGTGTTAACAAAAACTGAAGTTGTTTTGCATCTCCTGGGTGGAAGATGATTACATTTCAGTGTTATCTCCCCCATTTTCACTTCCTTTACTCAGGAATGTCATGAATCAACTACTCAGATTTAGGCTCTGTTATTCAAGTATAAAGCATACACAGATGTGATGACCCTGATGCATTTGCCATTTGTTCATTTGTATTTGTTGCCCAAGCCAGTGGCAGACCTGCTTTCCATTTGGGTCTGTTTTTATACAATTGCTTTTATCAATTTCACAGCTGGTCTGGCTGGGGAACCAGGAGGTCAAACATCTTGTCAAAGCTTGCAGCATCTGTGGCTCAGTTAGGATTATAATTTACACTGAGTAACTGGTTCTTCTGTGTTTTGCACTAAATGTTAGATAATTGACATACAAATACTTTGAGATCCCTAAATATACTTACGGATTGTAACAGGAGCATTTGSTACTAATTATTTTCCTACTATTTACATTACATTTCTATGTGCCTTTTATAACTCCATTTCTACTGAGTTAAATTTTGTGCGTATATGTATTGTTCATAAAATGTAGTTACATTAAAATTGAATGCAGTCACATTAAAAATATGGATGTAAATACAGACTGTGTAAGTTATCTCCATAAATCCTTTTCATGATTTGAGTTTTGAAAGGGTAAATATTGGATATTTCCATAAGAATAAATGTCTACCTACTCATCCCAGGAAYAGCAATAGTCTTACTGACATTCAGCTATCTCTTCCCTTAATTTCTCAAAATAGTTGAAGGAGGTGTCCTTGACTTTGTTTTTACATTCAGTTTATCATTTCATGATCACTTTCTGAAAGCATTCAGTTGTCCAGAGTTCACTGAGTACACATTTGTCTTGATTGCCTGAGTATTTGCAGAAAGTAAATTTTAAACTGAACATCTGATTAGCAAATTTTTGGTTTGCCTTCATGCTGGGTTGGTTAGATACCATGAATGATATTATATCTGGATTTTGATTGCCTGGCATACATTGCTAACACCTATTATAATCAAACACAGTTGGAAATTCAAAGTGAAATGCTTAAGTTAGTCAAATACATGTGCTGCTGCACCAAAGTTAGAGCACAAACTGATTGTAATATTCATAATTCACAATTAAAATGACTCAATATGAATTATTTGCTAAAGGAATTACTGAATCACTCTGAATAATGAATACATTTGAGAAATTAATCACTCTCAAAGTGAGAAAGGCAATATTCATCAAATTATTTGTTCTGAATTACTTTTGATTTCCAATATTAAAACATCTTGATAATGATATAGTTAAATCGAATAAAAGGTAAAGAGTTGGCTATATGCTATAAAGATAATACTCAGAACACTCTAAAGGACAAGAGAAGAAGGCAGAGACTGATAGCAGAATTACAGAAAAGACAGAAATATTTCTCTGAGCTACAATTCAGAAGTTTAAATAATCATCCCCTGTACTTTTTAGTGGGTGATGGATATCATTTTCTAGTCTGGTATAGTCTTATATACTTCCTATAAGTTTTTACCGATATGTAATTGGTTAGAAATACACACATTATGCACTTTTATTTGAGACCCTGTAATGAGCATGATTTTTTTCCCAGAATTCTCTCTCATAGARTACAGACTAAAAGCATGGTGTTGCTGTTACTAACTACTTGTTATCTCTGGTAATACTCGATGTAGCAACCCTCCAGTATCTAAAGAGAGACTGCAAGAGAGCCGTAGAGGGATTGCTTACAAGGACATGTGGTGACAGGACAAGGAGGAATGAATTTAAGCTGAAAGAGTGGATTTACATTAGATAGTAGGAATAAATTCTTTACTGYGAGGATARTGGAACAGGTTGCCCAGAAAAGGTGTGGATGCCCCAGTCCTGGAAGCATTCCAGACCAGGTTGGATGAGGCTTCAAGCAATTTGGACAAGGGGAAAGTAACCCTGTCTCTGGCAGGGGGGCTGTAACTAGATGATTCTCACTGTCACAACCCAAACAATTTAAATATGTTTGAAAAGTACCTAGTAGAACAGAAGAGCTCAGTTTTGCATTGTATCATCCTCAATAAACTTTACTCTCCAACAGTCAATTAGACTTATTCACTCCACTGCCTAATACTTGGTCACAAATCATTACTGAACTAAAATCCATAACTCTGCCATTGCTATCTTCAASAGAACTAGCAAAACTTTTATGTTGGAACATCTGAACCACTGACAACTTGGCCAGAGACCACAGAGACCTGTGGCTCTGTCAAGTTTTTGGCTAGAGCCAGAAAGGGGGAAAAATATCCAAACATGAATCAACTAACCTTTAGCTGACAATGTGATGGCTAACCAAAAATATAACACTTTAAAATAATCCAYGCCCATTAAAATGAGCCTACACAAATGACAGCCTCATCATCAATAAAAATTATGGACAGCATCCTATAGAGTTATTCAGTTAACATTTTCAGGAGGTTTTTTTTTTTTTATAGACTATGAAAGATATGGGAATCCTTTCCTGGAATATTAGGTTTTATGGAGCAGCACCAGCATATTWGTAAGCATTTGTTATGAAAATGGCATTCCTTCAAACACATCAGGAAGCACATTTAGCACAACACACTGAGATTCAGCTGTCTGACTCTCATTAATGTTAATAGGAGCTGTGTGGCTGCATCCCAGCAGACTCAGTTAAATTTTTTCCCCTTCCAGTTGACACCCACACACCACATGCCTGTGCAGTACATTCTGACTACTGGACTAGTTTGTCACAGTTTATACAATATCAGATGCTTGCACAGCACTAAATGTCTGAATGTGGTAGAGATCTCATGGAATGAAACTTTTTAAAGAGTCTTTAAGAAACATAAGCCAAGGGTAATGCAATGTAAGAGACCTCCCCAATAAATGCRGAGTTTTGTACTTTCAAGAAAAGTTGGTATTTGAGGTAGCGATTTTAAATGGCATCTTGACTAGGATGATGTGGCCTAATGCTGTGCCACTTTGGATAAATAATTTCACTTTGTCTGTTCTAGTTTCAGCAGTAGTGATACAGAAATATTTGAACTCACCTCTTCACCATAYTGCTCATCAGAAAACAACATAAGTATCATATATCCCCTGCTCAACTGAATGTTCGTTTCCACTGATGTGATAGTCTAAAATCAAAACTCAGACATAATTAATGTCAAATACACAGAATCATTGCTCAGCTATATTCAGAAGTCAAACTTCTTCTCAAATCAAATTCATACACAGTGGACAGAGTTAGGTTTTAAAAGACAGTCAAAATAAACAGTATGAACCACATATATTCCTGGTTAGTGAAATAAACAGAACTTTGCCCAAGAGCTTTTTGTGACACTTTAAATCTGCTATAGAAAAACTTCAATTGCACAAAACTTTGACCTATCAGCTTTCATTATTCCTCCTTTGTTAAACCACTTCAATTTCTAACCTAATTTGCATAGATTTTTAACTGCTTCTAAATTGCAGGGAGAGTCATAGCTATTGTTTACATGGGAAATCTATAGCGATGAGACAACTACACCCAAATTATTTCTAGCAAGTCATATGATGGCCAAATGATTTTTTTTTTTTTTTTAACTGGATAGATTCAGAAATGCAGCATTGTATCTGTTGTGGTGTTATTGATTCTTAGATGGGCAGAAAAAGGTTTGTGGCATTAAGGCTATAAAAGTTCATCAAAGTGTACAGCATTGTAAAGTGAGTTTGTAAAACACTGTAAGCTTTGAGCATTGGATACTCCTGCAGAATCCATGATCCTAAATTTAGTTCTTAATGTCTGGATGCAACTTATGAATCAAGTTATGTGGTCAGACAGGACTTACCAACCAACATCTTTGTTACAAGTACGGAACTGCCTAGCCGCTACTAATGACATACTTGAAAGAGTTGGCCTCATGTGCATAACATGCGTTGTATGATATTTTTCCCTCTATCAACTTGCTGTACRGAATTGACTGATAAACCTAAGCAGCTATGAAGTATTTTTTTAACAGCAGAAGAGTTTATTCCAATTCAAGTGTAGAGAAGACTTCTCTCATAAAACCCTGACTTCCCCACACATGCACTTATCAAAATTGAGCATAATTTGAAGTAAAGCTACTCAGCTCAGCAATATCATTTCAGGACTGAAATGATTCTTGCTTCTTGTGAAAAGAGAACTTGAGGCTCCTAGAGAATCAAATTTGAAAAGTAGCACTGAACTACACCTTATMTGCAGTTGCCTACATTCCACTTTCTATTTTTATTTTTATCTGGTATCAGTTATCAGAATAAGGTCTCATTAGGATATACTTACCCTTCCCACTTTCTACTTGAAAATTCATTGCAGGGAAACGTAATTTATTGTAACACACTTTAGTATCAAGTTTGGTGCATCACRTCTATCCTTTAATTGCATGTGAAATATGTTTTAAGAAGCAAATGAAACGCCTTGAAAAGGTGCAATCTCCACAGTAATCTACCCATCACAGCCACCTTTAATACAGTAAAATGTATTAAAACAGATTTCACAAATTTTTAAATATATATGCAGACCTCCTACTGTCCCACTAACCTAAAAAAATCAGTGAGCATTTGAACTAAAAACCTCAGATACTAAATCCTGTGCCAATGAAGCCTGTACTCATATTGTTAGACCCAAACTGCAAATTCTCAAAAGGATAGATAAAAAGAATATCCAAACACCTCTTCTATTGCATTTGAATGAAAACTCTGAATCCCAGTTCTATAAGAGAGTATGGTGGGAAATAACAAAGTATTTTGGCCCTGCACCTGTATACATCATGCTCTGATGTCTGTACAGCATTTTCCCACCTCAATAACCACCCATTTTAAAGATCTGATTACATTTTAAAGCAGCATCTTCATTTAAGGTCAAGGAAAAAACCTCTAACATGTTAATCAGAATGAATACTTATGGTCATATCTCTGTTCGGACATTTAAAAGAAACTTCATGCAAATGAGATGTGTGATGTACTACTAGGGAAGGCTATCAAATGCTGAATACAGAAACAGAATGGAACTCATTATATTGACTGAAGTCCTTCATGTGCATTCTCTAAAGTGAAAATTAGATTTGTAAACTTGGAAGCTTAGAAACCCTTGGGTATACGCTCCTTAGTGCRTCCTGATGTCTCTACTACATAAAAATTAAAAGCATAACATTAAACAAAATTTTCTACTGTTGCATTTTCTGTCTTTGTAGACTCAGAAATGACAGACTGACAAATTTAACAAGTTTCTCTGATAACCCTGAAGATTGCCTTTTAAAACAAAAAAAACCTACATTATTTTATGATAGGTTCCTTTTTYAATATTTGGCTTTACTACTTTCCTCTGATCTGACTTTATGAAAAAGTAATATRTTATTTCATTCACAGACCACCTCTCTCAATCAATGCTTAATCAAATATGAAAGCTAACTTTCTTATTTCAGGAATGAATATGTACTGAAAATGAGAAGTTATTTGCTGTAGTCAAAAAAAGGGCAACATTAGTGAAGAGGTGTAGCAGATTAAATAACTTTACATTGTTGAGGAATACACACAGGTGCAGGTAGCTCAGAGCTCAGCTGCAGCAAGGAATGGAGATTGAGCAGTGGGTGATGGAAGCTGGAGGCAAGAGGCCATGGACTGGTACCAACACAGTACCTAACTGAGGGCCTGGGGACCCAGCCAGGCAACCAGACACCAGGAGACACTGCAGGAGCCTGTCTCTCAAACCTGCACTGCCTTAGACTGTAAGGGTATAAAAGCTCAGGTTTTCACTGCCTCAGTCTCTGACAGTATAAAAGCTCAGAGTTCCCTTTACTTGTGGTCCATCCTCAGAGGCACTCAGATCCAGCTGTTGATTTTTGYTGACCCATAATTAATTTCAAGGATCAAAATGTTTGACACTCCAGGAAACCTGAGGTTGAACCTGTAAGGAAACCCAGTCTGACATTGAGTGCAGGGTGTGTAGGGAGTTGTAAGACCCCAAAGTTTGCTCAACAAGGCTCTTAAAAGGGATTGCTGATTCTATGTACTCTGAGTTAGACAGACWGGTAAAACATCAACAAGATATTCTCAAGAGGTCAAAACAACAAAACCTTTACTGACTGTTGCAGCAGCCCTCTTATTAGAGGGTGAAAATGAGCCAAGGCACAGACTCCTTRTTAAACACAGCATGAAAAGGGTCCTGGATTATGCCTCCTTACAGCTTAGCCCTCCTGACTCCAACTATTCACAGACTCYGCCTGCAGCAAGCTCCTACTCTAGGCTTCCCTTGCAGCCTCTGACTRCTGGTTATTTCCTGCTAAACTATGACTACRTGGATTGGKTTGCAGACTCTGAATGCAGGCTTTTACCCAGCTAGACTTTAACTGCAGACCCAGACTGACCTTGCAGCTGTGAGTCTCTCTCCACAGGCTCCTACTTCATGAGCCCCTCTRKCACACCCCTCAAGGTYCCTCTTTCATGATGATCCTCCCCKTCTYMRCCAAMCCCCTCTTTTATCTCACTCATCCTTATTGGCTGCAGCTGTTCCTCATCAGGGGCGAGGCTGTATTGGTTAATTAACACAGCTGTTACCTATCAAGGGTGAGGTCACCTCTATTCCTTCTATAACTGACSACTTCAGAGAACTTTGGCAAAAGTTTAGRTCAGCATTCATTCAACATAAAACATTTCACAAAGTATGAACTTAGCCCATTCAGCTTAGCAAACCTGAAGCCCATCCAACTTTAAATTACTCAAAACTCTGAGAAAAGGGAATTGAAAGAAGAAAGAGTGGAAAGATATAGATAAGAAAAAAATCTGGACTTAGGTCAAAAAGCAGCAATAGCACTGCATTTGCTCTTTGATAAGACTGATCAAATTTCTGCTGTTWAAAGTTTGCAAAGTCTTGTACCTTAAGCAAGATGATTAATGATAATATTCCTGCATCCTTTTTCTGYTGTCTACTCTTGTGGAAGACCTACTGACCAATTCTTGTCTCTCACAGGTGTCAGTGGTGACAAACAGCATGCAACAGCTCATAGATATACTAGCAGCAGAAATAGTTCTCACACCTAGAATCCAAACTGATTTCAGATAGAAGAGAAAAATAATATAAATCAAATAGATACATGATATTGTTCATATATATCTAACAGAAGATATCGAATAGAGAAGGCTTTCATAAGTTAAAATCCTTAATAATCCTCATTTCTCAGGCCAATACACTCAAGCATCTACTTTCCCTTTGAGACTTCTCTGATGTTGTATATGAGCCAAATAACTACATTGAAAACTCCTACTTAAAACAATTAATTGAACTAAGACCTGAGTTCAAATMTTTTTCAGTTTTTACCTCCATTTATATATTTTTTACATGTTCTGAAGGTCCTATCAATAGGTCATAACAAAGATCACTTTTTTCTCTTATCAAATTATGCTTAATCTACTTCAAAGTCAATTGCTTTTAACTATGGCCATATTATCAGCAGTCAGTTACAGTAGGTGTTTGGCAATATTTCATCTTATTTAGGAACAATAGAAAATACAAATTAAAATAGCATTAGTGTTAATTGCTTAAATAATGTTATTATTTAATTATAATAATTACATTATTTAATGTAATTATTTTTTATTACATTAAAATATTTTTCTATTTTCTTGAGGTATAATAGCTTTTAAATAGAAGCCTGCTTCTCCTTCAGGAGTAGAAAACTACTTCWTAACAATATGGTTGTGATGGTTCAAATTGGRGCCA
Source organism: Alauda arvensis (assembly GCA_902810485.1). Classification (NCBI taxonomy): domain Eukaryota; kingdom Metazoa; phylum Chordata; class Aves; order Passeriformes; family Alaudidae; genus Alauda; species Alauda arvensis. The sequence goes on from CADDXX010000491.1 coordinate 64,160, forward strand.
GCACACAATGAGAAGTTGGCAGAAGCTGTGAACCTGTAGGGCTATGAGAGGGTTTGACTWAAATGTTAATTCTTACTTCAATATATACTCACAGATATTACTCACAATTGGAGATTGTGAATGTGTATACACTGGATTTCAGTCTAATCAAATTATACATATTTATTAGTTGTTGTTGAACTAAAGGAATTAACTTGTGTTAAGATATATAAAAATGGACTGTTGTAAAAAAAACAAAACCTATTTACCAGTATATTTACACTTAAATCTCAAGACAAAATATATTAATGTGAGAAAGATGAGAGGAAGTTAACAAAGAAGTTTTTGTAAAGACATTGCACTGAACACATAAGAAATAGGAAAGTCATCAAAAAATAACCACAGAAAAATTAAAAATAGATCTTTCTAGTAATGTAAGCAAAAATATATTTTATTATATTAATAAATCTAAAGCAGTCTAATTTTTTCCACTATCACAGAGCTTAAGAGAAAATAAGTTGTATTAATGTCCTAATTTAAAATATAAGGAATATTTGTAAAAGCAAAAAATAAAGTCCATTGCTAAAAGGAAAAAAAAWTTTTAATATCCAAAAGTCACTAATCTTCTTCCCTTAGATGAATCTGATTTGCTCATCTGCAAATTTACAATACAAAAATACTTCCTATAAATTTCTAAATTCATTAAAAGATGACTAGCAAATTCCAGTTGTGTTTATCTGTTTTTCCATCCTTTTCACACAAAAAAGCAACAGATAAAGCCATTACAGATATGATGGAGGAAGTTAATTTAGAAGACAGAATCACTGGCAGACAGACTGAGGCTTTAAGGCATTATTACACAGATGGCTAAACATTGCACCATCTAAACAGTATAGACACTCTCACCAACTAGACAAATTGATAAACATATTCATCATATATAGATGATARAAATGTGGGCCAGTGCTCCCATTTCACTCAATATCTAGAATGACATAAAATCCTGGCTCTAATTAAATATCTGAAGTATTCCATCACTAGCATACTTCTCCTTTTAGCTGCCAAAAGCCTCATATAACCTTAGACATCATGATTTACAGCTTTAGGGGTTTTTTTGATAGATCATCACTTTGTTATTCTGTGAAAGGTCTGTATCTACAAACCTGATTATGATATTTCTTATAAAATAAAAGCAGAAATATCTAATGTTTTTATCTGAATGTACTAGTTTTGGCTGGGTCTAAGAGCAAATTTTGTTCACAGTAGCTAGCATGAGCTACTGTGTTTTGGATTTGTGCTGAAAAGAGTGGATAAAGCAGGGATGTTTAATTATTGCTAAGCAGTGTGTACAAGAGTCAAGGCCTCTTCTGCTTCTGGCACCATCGCACTATCCTGGAGGCTGGGCATGCACAAGAAATTGGGACTGGGCATGGCTAGGACAGCTGACCCCCACTGWCCRAAGRGATGTTCCAGACCACATGACATCATGCTCAGTAACAGATTGCAAAGGATAAAATGGAGAACAGGCAGGAAGGACACAACACGGCACAACACTTAGAGATGTGGCATTTTTCTCCTCAAGAAAATAATTTCCCTGGACATGMCTAAACATCTGTCTGAAAATAGTGAATGAATTCCTTATTTTGCTAYGTTTGCACAAGTGGTTTTTACCTATTAAATTGTCTTTACYTCACCCCATAASTTTTTTGCATKTTCAATCTTTTGATTCTAGCCCAAATCCCCCTGGCAGAGTAGCTGTGTTGTGCTGRGCTGCCAAGTGGGKTGAAACTGAAACACTAGAAAAATTCTGAATTTGTTTATTTTTTTAATACAAATGGCAATAAAAAGACATATTAGAAATAGTCAGAAATATTAATAATTTTCAAAATAGCAAGAGGAAGGTCAGATTTGGTTCTATAAAATGGCAAAGTCCTCATTTGACACCTTAAGAAATTACCTTAAGAAATTAAAGTACCTTAAGAAATTAAAGTAAACCTGTAAGAAAGCAAGCAATAATGTGTCAGATCACAAGTAATTAAACTGTACTATCGATGCACACAGCTAGCTGAAAAAAATGACATGTTGGTATATTTTATAATTTCAGTTTTTATGGTTAGATATATTTTATAATTTCAGTTTTTATGGTTGGATATGGAATCCATGCATTTTAATATGGAAGCAACAGTTTCATATAAACAAATTGATGAATCAAAAATTATTTTATTCACTAGATCCATACAAGAAGAAAGGAGAAGTAAATGGCTTTCCAAAAAGATCTGGCTACAGCTGCACAGGTCTAYAGTGTCTAGCAAGGTGATTGTTTAAAAAAAAGTGAAGTACCTTGGGAGTCAACTGTTAGGCAAGAAGGTAATATTTGGTAGAAAGAGCATCATGTTTYTTGATTTCATATTTCTTTCCTGTTTGTAAAATAAAATTATATTTCATCTGAGCAGCACATCTGACATAAATACAATTTTATACCAATGATKAACAATCTTGCTGCCTTAGGAAGCAGGTAGACTTCTTTTTAATTGCTACAAGAGACATAYGATATTCACCTCAAACTTATTCCAAGAAAATTAGAGGAACTTAGAACTGGTTCAACTGATTCACAGAATCATCATAGAAACATAGAATGCCCTGGGCTAAACGGGACCCTGAAGAACATCTACTTCCCACCCCACCTCTGCCATGGTCAGGGACATCTTCCATTAGACCTGGATGTTCAAAGYCTCATCCCTCTTGGCCTTGAATATTTCCAGGTTCRGATATCCACAGCTTCTYTGGGCAACATGTTCCATTGCCTCACCACCCTCACAGTAAAGGATTTCTTCATTGTATCTAAGCAAACGCTCTCTCAGTTTAAACTCATTCCCCCTGTCCTCTCACTACATGCCCTTGTAAATACTCTCTCACTGACTTTCTTGACTGTCTTTTTTAAGTACTGGAAGGCTGTAAYTTATTCTTCCTGAAGCCCCCTCTTCCTCAGTTCAAACAATCCMAACAGTSTCAGCCTTTCTTCATAGCAGAGGTGCTCCATTCCTTTAATCATCTTCCTGGCCCTCCTCTGGACTGACTCCAACAGGTCAATGTCCTTCCTGTGCTGAGTTCCCAGAGCTGGARGCAGCTTTCCAGGTGGGATGAGAAATGGGATGAGATTCTGCCAGGTGAGGCAGAATCATCTCCTTTGCCCTGTTGGCCGCACYTCTTTTGATGCAGCCCAGGACAAGTTTGGTTTTCTGGGCTACAAACCACGTCACCTGCTCACATCCATTGCCTTCTCATCCACCAGCACCTCCAAGTCCTTCTCAGCAGGGCTGCTCTCAATCTGTTCATYCCCCAGCCTGTGCTGTCACAGCCCAGGTGCAGCACCTTATACTTGGCCTTGTTAAACCTCATGAGGTTCCCAAGGGCCCAYTTCTYAAGCTTGTCCAGGTCCCTCCAGATGACTTTCTGTCCTTCAGGAGTGTCAACCACACCACTGCAAACACAAAGAATAACGCTTCCTGTCTAAAAGATTTTTTCTTTGGTATGAGGTAGCAGCTGTCCKTCATGATTGAAATAAAGAAAATCAAAAATGACAGACTTTATTAGATTTAATTAGTTGTGCACCATTGCTACTGCCATGTCATAATACAAGTTTTGACAATTTACACTATGATATGTCACTGGAAGTAGACCATCAGCTAGATCAAATGCACTGTGCACAAAATAACGACAAAATTGAATTACAAAATTCTTTAAAATGTTAAGGCAAAGCATTCTAGAAAGCATAAAAGAATGATATAAAGACAAATAATTCCTGCACATGTTTCCAAAAACATGTAGAATTTTAAATCTTGAGGAGTTTTTTGAAAACAGATTTTTTTATTATTAGGAAAAATCCCTAATTTTCTGATACAAAAAAATTAAACTGCTCCATTGAGAACTACTTTAGGATTGACTCTGCAATCAACAGAGTAYATGTTGTTTTACACACAAGGTAACACACATTAATTAGCTGATGTAATATTATGACTARCAGATGGGATGCATAAAACAGTGCCAACAACACTTCAGCAGTTCTTATTTAATACATTCACCTTTAGGAAAGTTATGAAGATTGAAGGATAATGTCATTGCCTTCTCCTTTTATGTCTTCAGATGCCCTGCTTTGATACTGATGTTTAACTGAGACTGATGTTATTCAGGACATCGCCTTTTTTTTTCAGTCTAGTTGGTAAATTATGGCTGAAGAACAGAAACATTGGTTACTGAGACAAAAAGACACATTTTAATATAATACTCTAATTTAAACTTCCTATGAACATTACTTACCTCTTCATATCAAATRTTGCTGTAGACTTCAAATGCTGAAGGGAGTTTTAAGTATGAATCTTTAATAGTTTGTGCCTATTCTACCRCCCCTTTAAAAAGTTTCTGATACTTTTTCAACAAAAAATGTGTTGATTTTACTGGCAGCTATTGCTGCATTRCAGATCATCAAGGACATATGTGGTAAAGACAGAATAAAGTGAATTAATAGAAATGGACTAAAAGCTGTAAATAACTCATTTTCTCAAAAGCTTTAGATAAAAAGTAWGCTCCATTGATGATTTCCAAATATGTTTGTTGCATTAAAATATTTAGTAGAATAGTTAATGCAAACATCTGAATTTTAGAAAAGTAAAACTCTGAAAAATGTCTGCAAAAGCCTTGCAAACKATGATCTTCCCTATTGACTACTAAGAAAATCAAAAGTATGAAAGAAAACTTGAGGGTAGGGATCAGGCTTCTCCTTCCAAACTGCCACCTGCAGACTGAATGCATCTTTTTCCTGGGTTGCATGCTCCAGCCCCAGTTGCCAAACTGACAGAGAAGRATCAATGAAGTTTTCCTGTCCTTGTTTTTTGCTAACTGGAAAAGTATGATAGCATCACCAGCCTTTTGCATCCAAACTACAGAATAGGCTGCTTGAATTACCACTACATTGCATGCAGCTTTGTTTTCAACATAAGGAGCACACTGTATAAGCAAGTCCTTGTGTTCTAAATGAAGAATTCTTATTAGTTCCCTTGTTACAACATTAATATTGATACTTCAAATTACACAGAGTTAAAATTGTACAAACAAAAACTGTCTAGGATCTACCCCTTCCTCTGGTTTTTTCCCTCTGGGGGAAACCCCACTGGGTTTTTTAAGGTAAATGACCACTCTTGGGGAGAAGGGTATGTAGCTAGTCATCAACATCCTGATTCCACAAGRTTACGTTATGAAAGATGGAACTGCCTTTATCTCTCCCACACAGAGTGTTTTATGCATGTAGATACCATTGTTTCAGGAGCCTAATCAGGTTTAGGTTTGAGCTGGGCATTTATAACACTTGTGGATTTGCAAAATAACTAAGACACCAAGACATCCAGAAGTCTACATTTTCAGCGTATTSAGCGATTGTCCATTTTTTCTATCTCTTTTCTATCTCTTAAATATTCTTTTAGACAAATTTGCTCCTGTTGAATCTGCTCACAAATAAGTTCCTGTTCAAGATACAAGTGTTAGATTTTGTAGAAATATGTTTACCTCATCCTGCAATTTAATCACAAGTTATAATCAATTATAAAGATTATCTTGGAATTATTTTTTCATTAGTATCAACTTGTACTGTATTAATTTCCCTGGATTACTGTAATTAATTCACAACTATAATTGTTCTACAAAAACTCTGCAGTATTACTCTTACGCTTCTTTAACATAACAAAACAATGCTGATTAAATTTTTATGTGCTTTATAAAATGGGGTTTTTTATTAAGACAGAGCACAACTGCAGGAATATAATAAACTAGTTCTATTAAGTTGGTCCTGCACACTGACTTCTGTTAAAAAAAGGTAAGGGAATGAACATTTGAAATTATCACTACAGTTTATAAATGTTCATGGAATGCTTTATAAATCAGCTTTTGGAGCAATACACCTTGTTTTTCAAATATGGGCAATTTATTTCAACCTAGGAATTACGTGAGTGAGAGAATCAGTATTCCATTTTGCTGAAGAGCTGCTTGAAATACCATTTAGAAATTTTAGTTTGGGTAGAATTACATCATTTATGCTGAGTTAAATAACTGTTATATATATTGATCAGGGTTTTATCCCTTTAATGCTCATCCCATTAATGAGGATCAAATAGCAGAGCATTTAAAAGAGAAAAGAAGAGGGTCAAGATATGACTTCTCCCTCTTAATGGTAAAAAAATGTTTATTTTAAAGTATAAACGCTACTGTACGGTATTACTTTTGATTAATGATTTAGATCATGTTAAGAAAAATTAAAAAGTAAGGCAGATAATTAAGACATTTATTTAAAGYATATTTTATATCTTTTTCTTAATGAAAATGTTCATATAATTGGCTTAGAAGGGAAGGCAATGCAAATCAATAGGTATCATATATTTAATGAAAGTTCATGTTCAATTTGCTGTTATGACCCKATTCCTTATTTTAAAGTCCTGAAGTCACAGATCGTTACAGATAATCAGAATGTGCAGAACTTTTCCCAGTTCTGGCTAAAGCTTATTTCTATTTTTGCAGGTTAGGCTTTCAAAAACTATTTCTATATGAGAGCAGAWTTTTTCCAGTTTAATTAATTTCATTAATTTCTGTGAAAAGAATGGGTCTATACTTTACACACTGACTGGAGGAAGAGAGCTTCACATGGACAGAAACTATTGGAATTTACAATACATAGGTATAAACAACAAAAGTTGTGTCCCCTGTGTTTTTACGAGTAAATGCTTCATTATCCAAAATTTTGTGTCACATTCGAAATGATCACTTCACAGAATTTATTTTAATTACAGTTTCTTGCACGTTTTTCTGGATTAYGGTTCCTAACTTCCTTTTTATTTTGTGCATTCAATTCCTTCCAGATGGTATTAGATCTGAAAAATAGAATTATCTTTTAGATGCAAAAGATATAAAAGTATTTTCATTTTATAAATGCAAGAATTATGCACAGGAAAATTAATTACATATCTAAAGACACATGGAAATATTTGCCAGACACATGGAAAACATTTCCCAGGTTTCTTGAGCAGCCTGTTACCAAGGTTAAAGTGGTTACTAGAAATACAAAATAATCTAGGAGAAATCTCCAGTTGCCTCAAGACTTAAAAGTTTAAATTCATAGAAAGTATGGGCTTCAGGACCATATGAGCAGGTCACAAAATTAATGAAGCTCTGATACATTAGGATAGAACTGAATTTGGAGTTTATAGCAGGCACCTCTGCCCAAATATGTTTAAAGTCTGTAAGAATTTCCATTTTCCACATGYGATAAATGCCCCAATATTTGCTTCATCAAACACATCAATTTACKGTGTGAGACCTATTCTAGCACCAAGATCCCAGGAGCAGACCTTTCTCCCTTAGAGCAGGAGGGAAAGCTCAATATAAGAGGCAGTCAGTGAACATTTGCCCCACATAAGCATGGCAGCTTCCAGAACACATCCCCTCAGAAGGGAAAGTCCCAAGGCAGTTCATTTGTTTCTAAATCTACCCACTTCTTCCCCACAAGRTGCCCTCATTTCATTCTTTGCTGCCCAATGAATCTGGATTTTATTTACTCATTTGGGATTTTTTTTTTTTTTTGCTAAATGATTTAGTCCCAGCAGGACGGGCTGACAATAACTGCCCAACACCATTGGTGGTAGTGTGAGGGTGCGTGGGGGCTGAGGGGGAGAGAAAAGCAGGTCTGGCTGAACCACAGGAGCCCCTTGTTCACCCAAACTGCAGGAAATCACAATCCTCTAACCTTGCCCATCACCCATCACAGCACCAGTCCACAGGGCACTGGGCACTTTGATGCTGCTCAAGAGGCCTGATTAGAATCTGATTTGGTATGAATACTTTGCAATCTTKTGTAGGCTGCTTTCTGCATTGTGCTTTTTGTAGACTCCTGGCATCAGTRCTACTGCACAGCCAAACCCACAAGAAACAGGAAAGTCTAATTCTAAGTCATGCCTCTTTGACACAGATAATATTGTCAGTCAGACAACCCAGATTCTTTTCTTTTTTGTCACTCAAAACTACTTACTGAAATAGGAACTTTCCTAACATGTAAAAAAAAAAAAAAGCTTAGTTATTTTGAGATAAATTTTCAGTAAAGGTACATAAATATATTTCCTTCAAAATAGATTCTTAACTAATATATTACTTATCGTTATTTGAATGCAGTTTAACAAGGTGTGGTGGGGCAGCTGCTCTTGTGCCTGCTCTGYGATCTCAAGAGCTCCTGTTAATCCTTGACCCAACCAGCTGAGGGTGGAAGTGTCTCAACCATACCAGGAGGCCTTGCATAGTAAAGGTGGTAGCAATTCTAGCTGTACCGTGAGCATCAGCTGCCTGACCTAGGTGGGGAACAAAGGATAAGTGACTAAAACCAYGTAGGCCTTGGTAAATCATTTCCCTGAATCATCACCCAAGTGAAAYGGTACCATTATTATGAGACCCTCTGAAAAAATTGATCTTATTCGAGTGAAATGGTTACAGAATTGTCACAGAATTYTGAGCAGTTTCAGGAATTATTGACTTGAGACAGAGCCAGGATGATAAAAGGCAATCATCTTGCAAGCCAATAAAGAGCAGGCCCAAGTGAGGCCCTTTGAGCTCTCCTGGACTKCAGYGGGCTGTGCCAACACCTCCCTCCGAGTGGGACACTTCTCAGAGTGTGAAAACTCTCACGTTTGCAGTGCTTGGAAAGCCACCACTGACAAYGAGGCCTAGGCTCATACCCACACACACACTCTCTCTACTTGAGGTGCAACCTGTGCCTGCTGAGGAACACTGAGGGGTTTGATGTGAATATTTCATTGAACCCAAGGGGAATCTCTGGTATCTACACACACAGATATAGATGCATCTCTGCCTCTCTGTGTGTGCATGAATTAATTATGGTGTGAATGTTGCTATCGTGAATCTGTAATGAAGTCACTGTCAAAACTGTAGAAAATCTTGTTGAATCCATTTGGTATTGATGGCAGATCAGTGTGTCTTACAACAGTGTGGAAAGGGAAGGATTAAACTCCAGTTCTCAGTTCCCCCACAATTCTGTTTTGAAAATATATGCAAAGCCTGCATTACGGATTATTTCTAAGAATTAGGAAAAAAACCCTGTAATTACTGAGAGAGCTGTATAAAGGGCTGGCTCAGGATCTTTTGACTCTGAAGATACATGTTGCAGAGGTTCCTGATTCATAGCTTTCACAGAGACTCCTAAAGCAAGCAGAATTTACATCTGCTATGAATTTAAACTGCTATCCTTACATTTTTTCTCAACTGCAAACACAAATTAATAACACTGCAAACAAAATTAATTATTTTCTCAAAGAAAAAAATAGSAGTTTTCAAAGAAGGATTTTAGGAAGCAAGACAAGTTTCCTGTTAAACTAGTCAGGTCTTTAAATACCATTTTCATTAGGTAATGTTTTAAATTAACAAAACTGATTTCACTGAAACTCAGAAGATTTTCATGTCTTATATTCCTATTAAAATGATAAGTGGCTAATTGCATTTCTTTTTGACAAGGCAAACCTTTAAACATATGTGTCCAAAGAAATTTATAATGAGTTTGAAAAATTAGTTACTCCAATTGGAAACATCATTGGTAGCTATTCAAACACAACTTTTACTTATACTGTAATTTTCAGTATTAAATCAGTGATCCAGATTTACAAACATTCTTTTCTGTGCTTAGTATATGCATAAGTTACATCCTCACATGTTTCTGTCCTTAAGCTGTGCCATGCTTCTCTCTTTATTAYGGCCTGACTTCATCTTTAGTCTAAGCCTTCTCACCCACCAGCAGAAGACAAATAGTTGATGAAGCTCCTACTTACATTAAGCTTTAAACTTTGACCCTGGTTTAACAACAAAAACCAATGTGCAAAAATGTCCAAAAATCTTTGTGCACCAGACTAGGAGGTATGATTCTATCCAGAAACTATTAATGCCTTTCCTAAATTCCTCACATTTATCTTCCTAGCTTCATATGTATATGTTGATAGACTACCTAAAATTGATGAATGCCCTGATTGCATGTACTCCTGCATGTAAAAGTACTGCCTTACTTGTAATCAGATTAACTGTATATGACACAATATAAAAGTTATAAAAATTAGGATATTATTGCATACAAATCCTTTAATAAAACTGTTTGTCATATATAAAATATTTTTATCGTCACACCTGAACTACTGTGTCATATCTGAAATCCTTTGTCCAGTCCTGGATTCCCAAGTACAAAAAAGAGAGTTCTTGGAGAGACTCCAGCAAAAGTGCACTAACKTAGGAGACTGGACCATCTCTCAAAATCAGAGACAAATATTATGTCATACTGCTCTCACCCTTTGACAGCTCTTTAGCTGAGAGTCTCTTATTGCTTTTAGTACTAAACTCTGTTTTTTAAAAAAAATTATAATTCACAATAGGTTAAAAATCTAACATTAAATTATTGCTACAAGATAGAAGTTATTAAAAATATATGCAACCTTCAGTACACTTTATCACAATATGGAGGAGAGCAAGATGGTACCAGTACATTTTTGGGTCTAAAGTATTTGGAAAATCTTGCAAGAACACATATTTCTACATGTATAATGTAGAATTTATATTAAATAATAGCAAAATATGCTATTATACATATTCTTTTCTATTTTCTTATAGCTTTAGAACCAAACAATTAGGGTAGAGTGAAATACGGATCATGTTAAATAATAATAATAATCAGAACTGGAGAAGCAATTGCATATGCTACCTACTAAATATGCACAATTTAATTGCATATTTTTAAAATTCTAAATTCTGCCAATTCTGTGGCAATTGTTTTTCATGTGCAGGGTGTATGTATACTCATAGCTGCCCCTGAAAATGTTCCTTGTATTTATCCCAGTGCTGCAYAGTTACATCAATGTTGAAAAGTTTACAAAAACAGACAACGCTTTATCTGTATACGTATTTCCTAACTACTTTTTAAAAGGATAAATAATTTGCATATATTTAGGAAAAATGCTAAGATATGGAAAAAAAGGACAGATATCATTCTTCATCAGAGGAATGAAAAACCTCATGAGGCCTGAAGACTGTGTTTCATTTACTTTTTCCAAATTTTTTCAGCAAAAGTCAGACTGAGAGGGACTATGACTGCTTTTTTAAAATACATCATTGGGTAACCACTTAGGAGGAAAAAGAGCTATAGAAGACAGAGCATATTGYTGGCATGAAAATAAATGTGTAAGCACTAACTAAGAAAAAAAAAATGCTAGAAATAAGGGAAAAAAATCTCTAGTCATCAAGGAAGTGATTCTCTGGAACATTCCAAGAACAATACCTGGTGACCCAGCAGAACTCTCCTTATCCTCAGKCTTCACTTTTCATGTTTAAAACGTTGTGGGCTGCGGTCTCGCAGCCCTACCCAACAGCTGTAACTTCTTGCTACATTAGCTAAATGTCACTTTAAAGAGTAGAGAGGAATACAAGGGAAAAGAATTCATGCTGCAAAAAGGGAAAAAATATTTTTAGAATAACACTAAAGCTGAAAACTTCATTTTTATGGATTTCCAAATGCAGTTTTTCAAAGTTTTCAAGTATTTTGCCAGGTTTTTTCAAAAGTAATGCTGTCCTTGAGGATTTGCCCTGCAGTTTTATAGCTATGAGCCTTTCTTATTTACAACTGTGTTAAGCAGGTCACCTGGTGGTAGCATAAACGTGTATGAAGCAGTGGTGATATTTAGTCATTCCTAATAAGAATGCCGACTAGGAGATAAGTGTTCCAAGGGGTCAAGAGTGAATTATGTTATGGAATACAGAGCRTGGAAACCACAAGCTATCAATTAAATTCTCAGCATTTCTGTGGAAAGAATTGTGGATTATCAACAAGACTAATTATTCTGAAATGCTAATTTTGAAATCTCTGGCAGGCTATTAGGTGTTGTCAGTGTTACAGATGTATTTACTAGGACACGGAACATGTTTGTGGATAAGAGAGAGGTTTATCCTCCATACTGCACCAGCTTCTGACAGGGCTGCATAGCTGTTTAAGCCTATGCATCAGTAGCTGACACACCAGTCTCTTCTTTATAAACAGTTTTGCTTTTCTCATAATCACTGCTATTTATCTTTGGTTGGTTGCTTGCATATTTCTATAAAAGAGGACACAAGGGCTCCAAGAGGACACTGAGAAGGAAAAAAACTGGAGATTGCCTGAGCTAAGGCAGCTAYATTGTATGAGCACTGCAACCTCTCATTCAGTCCTTCCATGTGGGAAGGCACATCCAGAGGTCAGGAATGGCGTTATGGAGCCACTCGATGCACAGCTGCAACATCCCGCAAGTCTTCAYGTAATCCAGGAAGGACAAAGGTTTTATGAAACCTTTGTTCCACCCACACACATTCCTCTCAAGARATATGAAAAGAAAGTTAGCATCACAATTAGTTTCTTCTAAAGTACAATATCTGCACATTTCATTCCCTGGGGTCATTTTCAAAGAATTCAGTTTCCCCACCATCACCATCTACTTATATTTTCAGATTTAGAAAAATGCAATAAGAACTGTAGTTGCAATTCTTAACTTAATTGGCATTCTTTCAAGTGTAATTATATCTAAAAGACTGGCCTTTATTCTCACCACACTGCTACTTAAAATGCCTGATTTTTTTTTTAAACACTGACCATATTCACTCATTTTAAATATCACTCTGACAGCTCTATACAACAAAAATCACTGGGCTTGAGAGGTTCATTCAATTAATGGTTTTAACATTTAAAGTTACAAAAAGTAGATATTTTCCCTATAAAAACTTTAACTGTTTGGTTCTTTTCCTAATTAGGATGAAGTCAAGGAAAAAAAAGAACTGAAAATATGCTTCATCCTTTATCTAGCTTACTTTTGAAAATAGATATTTTCCTTATGTTCAGCTAACTTTAATKTACTCAAGCAAGATTATTCATTTCAGAGAGCAGGGTTCCTGAGGAGGTCGCTTCTGTTTTTTCCAACTGATRGAAACAAAGGAAAAATATTGCTACTACTCATGGTCTGGCATTTTCTGGCAGTCTCTATACTTTGATCAGATTAAATCTAAATACACTGTGTCTGTGCTTCTTGAGTCATTTTTGCATCAGACTGTTTTCTTTAAAAGGAAAAAGAAGGAATCCTGAAGCCCTGATTTTTGAATTTTGTTTACCCTAGAATATATATATATTTAATATAAATAGGAATTTAAACTGGAAGACAGTAGTTTTAATGAGTTATATTATTTTAAAAAATAAAATAAAKACTCCATATTTTAAAATAAATCTTTACAGACTTAAAACATAATTTAATTTTGTTGTTGYTTTTGCTGGGAGAAATAGTCCCATTTGGTTTTATTTATGAAAATACAAAAAACATAAATATTTCTGAAATTTTAAGAAAAATCATTTTCTTTAGCAGCTCAAAATAATTTGTATGACTAATGCTCAGCTATGGGTACAGAAAGTCAAAAGCCAGTAATTCTGCGAAGTGTAAACTGAAACATTTGCCTCATAAGTATGTTAGTTCCTCAGCATATTAGAATTCCTCAGCCTATTACAGCATATTACAAGCCTCCATAAAATKCCAGTGGAGAGTGTCATAAGGAAGAAAATAATAAAACCAAGATGACTGACATCCTTAAGCAGCATGCTGATACCTCTCTGCCTTTGCAGGGTAGAGGGAATCAACAGATGAGAGGAAAATTGAAAGTTCTTGACATAGACTGATGTACGTCTCTGCAGGTGGTAAGTTTAATTTAACATTTCCAAATACTCAGAAACTGAAATACAATTTATCTAGTATTCACAAAGTTGTTGCAGTTTTGTTTAACAATCTTCTTTATTTTGGCATTTTTGTGATACATTGTCCAGAGCAAAATTATTGYGGTGGATATGTTGCTTTTATGTGTGGGGGTAAATGATAATTTTAATGGACAATACACATGACATAATGGATCATCAATAGAGGTTTAGTTTGGAGCAGATTATTCTTCATGATCCATCAAGTACTAAGAAATTCAAATCTAAAATCAAGTGAAATGAAGTAACCTGAGGAAACAAAAAGGAAAYACCTGAGAGAACAGGAGTATATTRTAATGAAAAGGAAAATATTCTTAATTTAATAAAGGTAATTTATTAAGTGTTCTGACAATTGTAGCGTTCTTCTGAAATACTAAATTTGCCTTCCAAATAATGTAYAATGATGAGCAAGAGGTGTGGAATGACAGGTTTTATTCCGCATGCCACCATTCTGTTTCTTCTTAAATTAAATTGTTTAGGGACATAATGAAAATGTCCTAACATAATACAACAATTTACACCCAAAATATCACTTTGCAGTTGCATAACACACACTATATTTCCTATGAAATTCTTAAACTCTTTCTTCCTATAATCTTATTTAGTTCTCTTTCTCAGTGGCTTAAAGGAATTTATCCTAAGGAACTCTAGGCTGTTTCARACAATCTACTTTTTCAGAGATTTTGGTGGGGAAGTGGGAAAACTTCTGAGATAGTAAGAATCATGAAACCTATYTGTTCTTCTACCTAGGAACTGGCAATACATGGGTTTTCTGTGATTAAKTATGCTTGTCCTCAGGAAATGTGTATCTTGAAAAGCCATTGTCTCTCTTGAAAGCACTGATTTCACTGGATTTTATAATTTAATCATATTTATTAACGTAAAAAATATGTAGAAACTTTTCCTCATAATGATTCCAAATGTAATGCTACATTGCCCTCCTTAGGATACTGTCCTTGTTCCAGCTGGGACAGGGTTAATTCTTGCAGTGGCCAGGACTTCTGCAATGCCATGGCCGTCACCTGGAGACTGTTCCATACTACCTTGCATCATTGCCAGGGTGGGGAGAAGGGGCCCCTTCTGGGTCCCTTCCAGTTTGGCACAGCATCATGGATGAAGAAGCTGGGGATTGTTGTTTCCATTTGAATAATTTGCTTCTTTCTTGTACAGTCTGTGATACCTACTCTTTTCTCATCTCACTGCTGTTCCAATTAAACTGTTCTTATCTCCACCSATGATCTTTACCTTTCCTGCCTCCAGTTCTCCTGGCCAGCCCTCTGCAAAGGAAGGAGGAGTGTGGGAGTGAGAGAGCAGTGCATGGTTTCAGTGGGAACAGAAAGTGGAGAATACCATTTCTAAACCATAACACAAGTTTTGATGCTCAGAGAATAAAGGGTCAAGAGGATAGGCTGGCTGATCTGCAAATATATCAATACATACAGCTAAGTTTTTCTTGAATAGTTTTCCAGAAAGTATCAAAAAGGCTTTATTTTAGAAAGTCAACTAGTTTAACRCAATTTCACTCTTCTTAATTGTCTGTCATTCTTTAATTTTCTTGTTGACATGCCAACAAGAACAGACTTCACATCCTAGATGACATGATTCAAGTAGTCTGACATAATGCCTTCAAGGATTTMAGTTGTCATAGACTTCATAAACTCAGAAAGAACAGTTCAAATTGCCAATAGGCAACCTGGAAAACAGACAACATTTTACTTGTATGAAGTAGAAAAATAAGATGCAAAGTGTAATATTTTTATTTTCTTTTTAAAACAAACAAGAACTTCAATTGTGACAAAAATGGATTAATTATTATAATGTGAAAAAGCATGCTGAGAACCAAAACAAAGAGACAATGTTGTCASTGTGAGACTTTTTCTTTCAAGTTTTATAATATTTGACATGTTTTAAAATGTTCAAGTTCTGGAATTATRCAGTCATAAAAGTCTGTAGTTTTTAACTTTTTTACTGTAAAATTAAGCTCTGAAGTTCTCACCATCATGAAAACAAGCTTGAAAAAAGGGACTATGAAGGATAAAAAATAGGATTTCTTTGCRAACAGAGGGCAAGTTAAAAGATCTAAACTTCTGTGTCATTTGGAGTGCCATGGAAATAAAATATTTTCAAGAGTGTAGGGACTTGCCTTACTGTGTTGAGCATCAACCTAGTGATCTTAACGAAATTTCCCTGTCTGACCATCCAGAAGCCACRCTGTCAGTCACTCTTGCACCACCTGAGCTGGGACCAAGGACCCATCCCAGTTTCACACCCCACACTCACACAGTCACACCAGATTCCCTTACCAGCTCAAGCCCAGGTTTCCCATAACAGACATCCAAATCCTTCAAATGATTTAATCATAGTGCAACAAATAGATAGTAAAATAACAGCTCGAGCTGGTGCTTCTGAAGAAGGACAGAACAAAGGAACTCCTGGGGTTTCTAACCCTTACAGTTTAAGGGGCAGAAGTCTGGGATCCTGGCCTCCTGCCATGTCTTCCAGTGGCCAGTCACCTGGCTGGGCATCAGGTCCCTGTTCCCCATTGTTATGCAAAGGGTCAGTCCACAGCCCCTTGGCTCAGGCTTGGGTTCCTGTCCCCACAGAGCTCAGCCTGAGACTCACACTGCAGCTGTTCCAGCAGGCTACCTCTGCACTGAATGGATTCTCCAGCAATGTGAATGCTAGTATACTTATTGCCAAGTACCTCTYACAGGCAGGTAGGCTTGAGGTTCTGTGGAGCTTCAAGGAAAAGAGTCTRCCTAAATTATGTGGATCTTCAAACTAYCTTWCACCTCATCTCARGGATTTCTGGTCCAGTATTTAGCTTCTCTCTTTTTCTCTGTTCAGTGGCTAAGTTCAGCAGATCCAAGCAAAACTCAGAAGATGAGGCTCTGCAGAGTTTTTCACCAATCTTTCTCTATTTGGTGAAACTCCTGCATGAAAATGCAYGTAGTGAGCTGCTCCAGGGTACTGAAGAGATGTAAAAGCTTACTGTACTGAAACTAGTGGCAAAAAGGTAATGGTTTACTGCAGTAGAGTAAGTAGTAATTTTTTCTTTTTTTTTTTGCTTTACAATTTTTGACTACGGAAAAGGATACATCACATAATATATGATCACACCAAGTATTAAGTTTTACTGAAAAKGTCTTCAAAAGTGGCTTAGTTTTATATTATTTAGAAAGTACTGCGATTTGTCATAGAATAGTGCATTCACTTCTAATTAAAAAATATATGYTTGAAAACTGAGCACTTTTAATCTTTTGGAGTATTTGAGAATAAGAGAAGGCATCACTGAATGTTTTTATTGTGAAAGTATTCAACCTGTCATATTTAAAAACATTCTAACTCCAGAGAACATTTTACATATGCAACAACTGCTGTCATTGCTTCTGTTACTATTCAATTGCATTTTATCAAAAATCTTACATAATATTTAGTTAAAATGCCAGTCCAAAGGTTATCCATAAAGAAATGCAAGAGGATTTGCATGATAATTATTCATCAATTCAACTGAAGAAATAATGAGTCTTTTAAAAACCTGAAAATTTTAATAAGGTTGTAAATCCAACTTTGCTAACAATATACTTGTGTTTTTCTTCCAAGTGTGCTCAAAAATCCTTTTAGAAGTAATAGTACAGTATACCCATAGAAAATAAATCACCTGACCATAATAGTGCCAGTCTTTGGAGATTCTTTAACTTAATTAATAATGGTAATAATCCATGYTTCTGTATTATTTCCCTCTATTATTAATCACGTATTTCATGGGCATTATTAAATTAAATCTCCTAATACCTTGAGAGATGAGTAAATACTATTATTCCAGCTAYGACATACAGCAAAGGATTTGTGTATGGAAAGGTGAGATAATTTGCCTAACAAACTATGAATAAGGACAACTATTWAGAAATTAAAAGTAATTTCTACTCCTAGAATTAGGATATATGTTTAAAACCATATGGTTTGTATTTCTCCATGGTATTTTTAGTTTGCTTTTGTTTTCATGGATTTTGGACTTCAGGKTTTTTTTCAATAGTTCTTTTTAATGGCTGCTCTCTACAGCTGTGGAGTCTAGACCAAGAAAGATAAAATTCACTCATCAAAACGTACCCACAGTAACCTAGACTCCAAGCAGAGCAACAAATTATTTAATGCACAAGCAAACAAAAACCAAAARAAGCAAAGAAAAAAAMCCTAAAATAATCCAATGGAGCAGAATTAAAATYAAATAATTTCTTTTTTTTCCCCCTTGATTATGTCCTAAAGGTGAGCTTTTACATCCATACTCATGTGCTTTGCCTACACAAGCAACTTGACTTTTGCYAGCTAATTACATGCATAGTGTTTTTTCTTGAGTTAACTGAAATCTAATAAAGCCTCAGAACCCGGGTTACTTTTCATGTGTGTAATTATAGGGTTCTGGGATGAATTTCAATTTCCAGTTTTAAAAAATCTTAACCTATGTCCTGACTTTTACTCTTRGCTTCATGGAACATTTTTCTTCTTAACATTTTTATTTGTATTGAACTTGTAACCATAGCAGGTTAGGGCAAAATAAATTCCACAATGATGCACCAGAAGCTGTGAGTTCTACTAAGAGCAGTTGGTTCATTAGAAAGTATTGCCATGTTAACAACATAGTCTAGAAATTGATGAAATTATTTTAACAACAAAATTCARACTTTTGACACATACAGTACAGGAACCATAACAAAAGGAGAAGGTAAATAAAAACCATGCTTCCTGGAGCTGTAGATGCTTTGTGAGACCTTTGTTTAAATAGTCCTTCTTAAAGGATTTCTTTTTTTTAAATTTTCTCTAGCTAATTAAATTCACTTTTCCCTTCTACAGTGTAAACAAAACACATGTAAATTCAGCAGGTTCATGATAACCCCTTTGGCAGAATTTCTCAGCTTTGTGGTATTCTTTGGCCCCAATATTCTCTCCAACCTTACTATTTAAGCTTATGTGAAATGAGGAGCAGATAGCTTAATATTTTTGACCTCCAGTAGAAATTTGAATTGAAACTACAGAAGCTCAAGCACAATTAAGCACTAATATAATTGTCTTCGTACAGCAGAAATAAGTTGTCCTTTCACTGCAAGACTTCTATTTTATACTTGAGAGAAAGGACAAAAAGGGATAAGGAATGATTGCTTCAATGATAATATAGATCAAATATGAACTTTAACATGCAAGTAAGCACATAACTAAAGGACKGTGCTCTTTGATTGACTCCTGGGCCTAGTACTGTCATAAATATAAGGTCAGTCACTTTTTCAGTGTCTGAAACAGACATTAATTTTTCCTTTATGAACTGTACAYTCCATTTGTGTACTGCASAGGGCTAAACTTCATTTTTCTCTTTCCTGAATAATTGATACAGAGCCATTATCAAAAGAGAACCCTTTCACAAAAGAATTTTCTGATTCAGTCTCTCCACAAGCAATTTGACCTCACTTGCAAAATAGTGAGATAATTTTCCCCTTTAAAATAAAATTGTTTAAAGACAATATACTCCAGATGAAAGCAGCAACATCTGGTAGTAAAAAAATAAATAATCTCTATATTAGAAAAAACTATAATTCCTCAAAATCCATATTTTTATTGTGATCTTGTTTAGAAAAAATATGCTGCACGTAACAACAGTACAAAGCATARTTCAATTCCCATAATTAGTAATTAAACAGACTTCACTTAGGGTTTTCATCGTTAGCTTCTAGGGTTTTGAGGTGGGTTTTCCTTGCATTTCAGGAAATTTTTTGGAGGTTGGTAATATGCCAAA
>CADDXX010000491.1:84058-118049 GCA_902810485.1 Alauda arvensis
GTGATTTTGTGTGATTCTGTGAAATTGAACTGAAAACAAAGAGGCTGTCAACAGACAACCTTTCAAATAAATGGGAGGAAAGCACACTTGACTGAGTGAAACATTTATCATCCTGTTTTGATCTTTTGGTTATGTGTTTCTTCCTTTGTGTCATTCCATGTTCTGTTTTCACATTTTGCTTGCATTTGAAGAATTGTACACGTCCTCCAAGCTTGGTGTTTTTTCCCAAAAGGAATAATGATAYATCATTATACCTCCATTTTACAAAAAAAATTCTAATTTTTCTRTGTAGRCTCCAAACAGGACTTTGTGTAATCCTGTGATATCACCATAAAACTTGCAAAATGACCTTCTACACAGGCATGGCTGTGTAAGCCCAAAATGTCTTTCCAAGATATGCAGAGATACATTCTCCATAATGACCTCAGACAACAGAATTAAGCAATTTAACCTGTGTGAATGACACCACAAGGGAAATTTTAAATCTGGAATATTTAGGTGTTTTTAAGTGCCCCTAAACCATTTTCTATCCCATATTCCAGCTATCCATACTAAGAATTCAAAAAAGGATTTCGTTTTTGGCCATATACATATATTTGTTTTTCTCACTTATGTTAAAGGTTCTGCAGTAAAAATTAATGTGTGGAAAGGTAATACATAAAACAGCATCAATAACAATAATTCTTATATTCTGCTAAAGGGCAAACCACTGTCAAAATGGGATTTCATATTTTGATTTCCTCTTCTTTCAGATAAAAAACTATCCATTTCATTTCTGCAGTACATTTATTGTCATTTGTTACAGCTCTGTTGCATGTGCTGCTGGTGYTGTTTGAGCATTATCTGTTAAAAGAGTAACTTCGTCAGCTGCAATGGGATATATGTGCRCATGCTCATAAATTATTTTATTGTGGTTTAGCTGTGCTTTATTTTTACCCAGAATAAAAGGAAAAAGTAGAATATAGGATAATCTTACAGATGTATCAAGAAACTGAGCTAGATTTTTCAAAAGCTTATACATTTCTAAGTGTTTTTTTCCTCAAAAAAAGAAAAAAAGGTAGATCTATATATAGCCTTATTTTCCCTGGGGAGGTAATATTTATTAATAATCATCAATGTCTTTATCTTGTATTGTGCACAGATGATTCAATCAAATAAGCAACATTGTACAAATAYACAGGGAAGACATAATCTCATATAACTTAAAATCTGAAAAAGTCTAGAAGCAGAGGCTGTTAAAACAGTTTTGTTAAAAGATCTAGTATATCATTAATACAGTTGGGATCAATTAATTACTAATTAATAATTTTCTATTGCATTTGAGGTTTTTTCTGTGTATARTGTACCCATTTATTTTGTTAAAGCTGATCAAGACTGGTGGGAAAAGAATGGCAATGATAATAGCAGATGGGCATGGCAACTTCAGATACTCTGAAAAGAGGGAGGAAAGAAGAAACTCTGTCAGCTGGAACCGATCCATTGCTGTACTTCTGTCCAGTTGTAGTTTGTGTGCACTCTAAATTTTTCTATTTGTATTACTATTGCTCTTCAGCTTTGCCAGAAGAACTCAGATGTTGAGATTCAGCTTTTTTTAATGTGGATGCATAAAGACATAATCTGCTCACACTTTACCAGCTCTTACCTTTCCCACAGTTTTTGCACACAGACAAATAATTTACCTGACAAAATACATAAATAGCAAGAAGATGCTTTTCATAACTACCTACTATCATTATGGAAGAAATTTTATGTACTTAAGACTTCATATAAACTGCAGCGAGTGGTTTTGACACGGTTTTTGTGAAAAAGTAATCTCTTATTTCACCTACTCCTGACATTAAGAGAAATAGCCCTTATCTTCTTCCATGTAATCAATATAAAAATATTGCTGCGTGTCTTTTCCTATAACCTACAGCAGATGCTCTTCACTCTGCAAACCTAATTAAGCTTGTCTCCAGTACCAGAAAACCAAAAGGCTGTCATATATATATATATATATGTATATATGTATATATGTATGTATATATATATATATATAGGACATATAGGTCTGTAATATTTGACTTCCTTTAAAATCTTTAAATATTTCACAAGTGGCAACCCTTGCAGCCAATTCTGTCACAGAAAACAAGATATGACAGGTAATCAAAGGCCACATTTCATTACTAAGGCATGAACTAAAGAAATTAACATAACTTAATTAGTATGTCTGTTTGCACATGTTGAYTTCTATGTAGCAGGTATCTTGGAAACTTTCTGAATGACATTATGTGATTCAAGAAAGCAAATTATGTAAGAATAATATCACAAGACTGTTATACTAAAACTCTTCATTAAAAATTTTTCCTAAATTATTCCTTTATAGCTTAACAGCATTTCTCTGTTATGAAGACATGGTCAGTTGAAAACTAATCCACAAGCAAGAAAACTGTCATCTTCTCCCATGGCATTTTCGCAATATATATCATGTCCACAAAAATCTTGTATCTCTTGACAAGAGTGATCTTTTCCAAGACACGGTAGATGTCCTGCACAAACTCTACAACTTCTGTCAACACCCTCTGTCAATATGACAATACAATTTGCATATTAATATCTCATATAATGGTTATATCATTACCTGTCTGAAATWTCTACAAAGATAAAATGACCTGTCAGAGTTCAAGCCAAAAATTCTCAGTTTAAGAGTAATTTGAAATTAACTCTTAAATGTGCCATCAGCAAGCAATAGTTTCTCTAAACAAAGAACCACAGCTGGGAACATGAAGATAGATTTATAGTGTGACAGTATTACCATAAGTTTCCTAAATAGCTCAATATACTTGAGTACTAARATTACTCTGTATGTACRACACATACATGACGTCTTCATCTGAACTTAAAATTTGGACTTTCTCAATTCAACAGAAATTCAGGAATTATGATTCCCCTATGAAGCTGTCTCTAGAAAACTCTTAAATAATGACCATTCAAAATATCTCATGCCATATCAAAATGGGGACCTAAAAATTTATATATACATCAAAAGCTTAGAATTACAGATGAAAGGCAAGATGAACAATGCCAGGAAAAAGAGCACCGCACACAGGAAAGTACTGCGGAATTGACTAAAGTAGAATTTGGGACAGTGAAAACATATGAATCACCATGAACAGTTCTTTCAAAATGTTACTTAGGCACTTAAGAGTAAGCAAGAACTTTAGAAAGAATATTAATAAATTAGTAAATTTATACAGAACAAACCAGAAGATATAATTGCATTTTATACTAGTATAGTAGAATTTGAAAATGTCTGGGCAAGCACAGCAGAGATTATCAGAAGTGTTATTTTCTGTAAACTCTCATGGACCTCGCTTGGGTTTTGTGGGTTCACTTGGAGCTTATTTCATCTACTTTTTCTGTAGTCAGCCACAGGTGGCTACCTTCAGAGATGCAATACCAGTTCATAKAAAGTTTTGATCTATTCTCATGTTTTACCTCCCTTCTTCACTGTTAATCAGCATTTCAAATTGGAGGGTAAAACTCCATATTGAAGTGATGAAAAAATRACTGTTGTTTGCTTATATATATGATAAGAATAAAAAAAAAAATCTTACAACATGTGCAAGGTTTTACAAATTATTAAAAAATTAGTTTGGAAAGTTTCAGCAAACACATATACTTAGCTATTTATTTCAAAATCTTATAGTCAATTCTCACAAAGCTYTAAACATTTTTGCAAAAGGAAGATTGCTGAAAAATATGAATGGTAACTCAAATCTTTATTTAAAAATTCTATYCTATATTGTAATGTCTAAGAAATATAATTAGTATCTAGTATTCTTTTACCTAATCATTTCTGTGTAGCTATAAAAAATATTAAAATATACTCAGTTTCTTGATGATTTAATTTCTGAACATATGCAGTAGTTAAGGCAGAACAGTACAACACCCATTTATTAACCTAAAAYTTCCATGGCTGAACTCACTGAGATACATTGTTCACAGTTGCCAGCATAATATCCCAAAATCCACAACTGAAACCAGTTCAGTTTTACTCAGCTAGTTTGCTAGATATTCCTTGGTAAGAACTTACCATGAATATTTTACAAAGTATTTAGGGACATGGTTTTCAATTTGAGCTTGAACATTTTCAGTTTGTGTAATTTCTGCCACTCAGTAAGGTTTGTCCTACCTTCRACATGTAAGAAAGAACTAGAATTTGTTCTGTAGTAATAGACTGTCATATATAATAGCTAATTTGTTTTGATTTGTTAAAAATTCATGTCACAGTGTGAAATGGCCCTGTGTACATGGATATGACATTGTAGTCCTTCTCAGCCTCCCTGGAGCCTTGCCCAGAAGCCTTGCCTGCCAAAGTGCCAAGCACCCATTCCAGCAAAGCCTAGGGGATGTCCTGCCTCCTCAGCGGACCTCAGTCTTACATTGTGGGAACTTGTAGCCTGRATGTTCCCGTCAGAAGCCCTCAAGTCCTGCCTTTGGCCCCACTGTCTTTTGCTCCTGGCTGGGCTCCCTGGATGTCCCACGGGCCTCGTGAGAGCATTTGCTGTATCAGGGTCTGGGTCAACCTTGGCCCAGGGTCTGGGCCAACCTTGACTCCCCACTTACCTTTCTTGAGGAGCAATTAGCCCTCACTGCTCCCTGCCACTGTCAGAAGACAGTCAAAACACTTGAATGGATATGTTGCCAGGATTATTTTTCTAGGTGATGACCCCAGGTATTGACAAGGGAATAAACCCACCTGGGAAGTATTTGTATTTATGTTTTTAGTTTTGTTCTAGTTCAGCTTATAAAACTAATMTGGGGTTTACTGAACTTCTGTCTTGATCTTAATTTGAAAAAATAAACCACTACCAAATAAAGAGGCACCAGATTAGTCACATATTTATGTTCCTCTCTCTGTGTTTACTTTCAGCACAGATTATGCACTAATATGTACTTAATAGTGCAGAACACACACACACTGAGAATATGCAAGCTTATATTCAAATATTAAACTATCTGAAGTCCTTGAAAAAAATATTAAGCATGTAAACAGGTACTTAGAGGGGTTTTTTTGTGGAGCAAAGTGCACCTAGAAAACTATATTAGTAGATCCAGATTCCAAAAAAATCCTAATGTCATAATWTTCTCTTTTTTTTCTGGAATATTCCTTTTTCAATTGCTATTGCATTTTTAATTTTCTCCTGAAGGAATTTCTCTCAAGATTCTTTTCATTCTTCCTTTGATTTACCATGTCCTACAAATTCATCACATTCTCTGCAGTTGACMCTTACCCTTATAATTCTACACTTTACAATAATCCATATATAATTTCATTATTGCAGATATGGAAAGTACACTAGTCACGAGTATGTAGATGGAATAATAGGTCTTCCAGCATATTTTTTAGGTAGCTCATGCTGTTCTGCAAAACATAACATTTCTCCAAAACATAACATTTTCAAAGTCAAACATAAGCAAAGCAGATTTTACAGTGTCTTTCATGTGATTCAGGCTGTAGTCTCTGTTGCTAGGCAGGTAAGCCAGTTTCSTCAGCCTTTACCTGGTCTAATCCAACAGTAACAGCAGAATATTTTAACTCACCGTCTTCATTACACRCAGCCTGATTTTAGTCCATTGTTCCTTTTACTTGTCTTTTCTTTGTATATAACATACTTATCCCCATTAATGTATCCAGAAAATYTCCTGTGCTTACAAAACATAAACTGAGTAAATTTGTCTCCAGCCTTCAGATAATGTCATGAACCCAATTAACCCTCCATGCAAATAGGAAAGGAAAAAATCATTTTGGGCAGTAAATATTATTTGAATTTCTGTTTCTGGCTGRACAGAACAATCTCATTATTTCTACAGAAAGACTTTGTTTAACTTTAATTGTATAGATACCCAGTCTCCCTGGCAGCTACTGTAGGACTGCTAAAAATCCCCCAATATTTTAATTCCACAACAACTTCAGTTCAATGAAACCATTAACTATGCTCTTAAAATGGAAAGTTTCATGGATTTGAATATTCTTTCACCCTACCTCAAGCTTGAAAATTTTGTTAAATCATGGAAGTACAAATCACATAGATGAAAGACAAATTAGCAAATAATTGTTTTCAAAATTATTTTTCTATTTGAGATACATTTTTGATTTTTGTGTAATACTTCAACTCAGAAAAAAAMCCCTGCTGTCCTTAAAATCAAATTCACTTTTTTAGAAACTGAGATGAAGAATTGCTGACATTTCAGGGAAAAATGTATTTTCTGCTCTTAGTTCACTGTCTTTTGACAGGTTTTTGGTGTTGATTCCTGGCTTATTTTCACTTACAATGCACTATGCCAAATAAACAAGGGTTTTGGTAGAGAATAATCAGTGGAATCCTACTCAAATTGTGCAGGGACTCACGTTGCTCAGCATATTCATAAATTATCTAGGGAAGATGATGAATTGAGGTGTTATTCTGCTGATGGTAGTAAATTAGTCCAGGTAGCGAAAATGAAACCTGAGTGCAATGCTGCAGTGCATTTCATGCTACTGAGTAACCCTGCAGGAAATCTGAAGTTGGTAAGGGATGGGCGTGTGGAGGAATCGGAGCCCCCAGTTCTGTGTGTGGAACATGAGAGGGTTGTTCCAGCTGGCAGGTACCTCAGGAGGCACGAGGTTCAACCTCCTGCTCAGAGCAAGGTCTGCTGTGAGATCAGAGGTCAACCATGAGATCAGTTACTCGGATCCAATCATTTTTCTTGTTAGATATTCAAGACAGTATTCACCCTTCTCTTGCTCCTCCAGGGATTACAGGGGTGTGCTTCTTTTATCAAACAATGTCATTATTCACAACTAACGTGTTTGTTCTGTAGTCAAAAGGGTCTGACGCAGGAGTGTTCAAAGCAGGTACACTGCAACTTTCCTCAATGTTATATAGGATCTGCAGAATTTCATGCCACTATTTTCACACTTCTATTCTGATATAAAGGAGAGCTTTGTCTTCCTTTTTTATAAAATTGTATCATTCAGTAGTATAAAGCACATATTTGCAACTGGGTTTATTGCTCTGAAATATTGTTTAATAGTCCAAGCATTTATTTTGCAAGCACATTTGAAGCCAATCTGCATGTACCTAAATTTCTGTCATGTCTCAAATATCAAGGTATATTTAGGAAACCTTACCTGATTAAATATTTGTAAGTTGAGATTCGTAAAAGAAAAGCTGAAAGCAGCTTTGATATGACACAAAGTGAAACATTCCTGTTTCTGCTTTCAGCAAATATATTGTCATTTCAGCATCTTCAATGAAATCTATTCCAATTAATGCCATTGATAACCACTTGAATAAAAAAATATATACAATCAAAATTCACACCAGACTTTTTATAAAATTAAGTGACTGATATATGTCAAATAAAAAAAATACTTCAAAATGTGGACTAAATGTTGCTTGGCAACAGAATGTTTGATTAATGCTGGAGGTGTCTATTTATGCAGTTATTAAAACAGTGCTTCTTATAAGCAGGAGGGAAAGCACAGTTATACAAATACAAACATCTCAATAATCATTATTTAAAAGTCYCACACTTTCTGTTGTCACTGAAAAAAAACCCAAAAATTGTGAAAATGCAATAGCCTTAAAATCACAGTCTATTTCCATTGAGAAACAACTGCATTTGTGGCAGGTATTAAGGTGGACATTTTATTTTCTTTTAGGTTTTAGTTTAATATAATTCAGTTTACAAATATACCTTAAACAACTCACAAATATTTGCTCTACTCAGATGTAGTACAGATAACTTATTTGTCTTCCAAATTACCTCRAGATAAGGAAACGGAATAAAACCAATATTTTCTGTCTAGCATTTAATGTAAGATATATTTTTAGACTCTACACCCACAATTTACATGTAATTTCTAGGCAGAAACTAAGAAATTAGGTCATTTGCACAGTTGGAATATTTGTAWTAATCTGAGAAAGTGCAGGATCACCAATAACTGATATGAACACTGGGTGAAGCTGTTACAGGGCCAAATCTAAAACAAAACATTTTTAATGGACTATTTAATTAATTTTAAATTGCCTTAGCTCAGAAAGCAGAGAGACTTCAGGACACATTTTTGTAACACATTTTACCTACTTTGCCTTACAGAATTTAAGATAAAATTTTAGCCCTAGGGCACTAGGGCTACCTATGTAAAACTGCTAAAATTAGAAGAGTTCTCCTAAAATGCAGTCTAAATTTACCTCCATACTAGTGAGTTTGTGTATTTCTAGCTGACTAGTTGAAATAACTAAATAYGATCCAATTAAAGAAGCTAAGAACATTTCCCTCCTTGCAGTGTTTTAATTTGGGTTAAAAATATAAAAGCTTCCTTGGCAATGAGATTGTGTGTGACTTTAGAGTAATACTCTTCTATGGAGTTGTAAGGTACATCAAAAAATACTATCTTCCCACAAATGGTGAAAAGATGCCTTGTATACCAGGACATAAATTTCAGGTGGGTCATACTTGTACACTGTCACTGTAATGGACTAAGGAATTCTATCAGATRTTATCTCTTTGAGTTTCTGTAAGGAAATTTGCTTTGCACTTCTTCATATTTCTTCAATATTTCATCATATTTTGTKCATGTTTTAATTAGGCAGGGATAAAAACAACTTAGCAATTCAGGGCTAAAATGGAAAMGCCAGTCTTCTCCAATACTGCATCATAAACTCTTCTAGTGTGATACATACCTGATGTAAAGTATTACATACCTAGAAGCAGCATGATCACTAAAAGCCAAAATTTTGATTTCATCTCTGATCTCCCTTCTTTCCTGTTATAGGCCTATATTAGCCAGTGTTCAGTATTATTTTGATGTATTGCAGGTGTTTTTGATGCTTYGGTCGTTAAGTGACCATATGTAAGTGCATGTATATCCAGCAGAACTATCCAGTCACAGATTACATACATCAGTCATTCCAATAGCTTCACTTCCAGTATCAGGGGGGAAATGAAACCATCACAGGGAAARGCAATAATCTGAGGCTGCAGCAAATGTTTTGCTCTAAATACAGAACTTTCTTGTCATGTACACTAATCTCTTCTTTGAAAGGAGGAGGAATATTTTTGCCTAGGTGTGTTACTCTCCTCCCTCCTTGGGTCATTTTGCAGATGTKTCTAACCCTGCACAAAGAGCATCTGCCAGCAAGATAGTTTAAAAGTATAATGCASTTATTTATTGGCTGATGTACACAGAGATATCTAGGATTTAACAAGCTGCTAGACTAGGGACTAATATGCAGTCTGGCATGATAAGACACCCAGAGTCTCCACTGGCCAGGCAGGCACCAGTCTGGAGGGGAAGGGCCAGTTTCCAYTGCCCCTGAAACAGATCGGTTTTCACTGATCCTGCTTTTTTCTCTAGGGTTTTATAACATTTCATGCTGATGTTCTTCCGCCTGAAACCTTGAGCTTCTAATCATCCAGTCCCAACAATCCTACTCTATTCACAGTTTTGCCTTTCTTATCTTGCATGCCTCTACTCCACAGTTTCTCTCAACTTGGCAGTTTCCTTGGAGGTCTGAGCCAAGGTTATGAAGCTACATCATATCCATTCTGGGTCTCCACAGGCAGCTGAACCCTGTGGGGAGTGAGGAGGCTGTTGCAGAATTGATCACACACAGAGGTGGGCACAGGTGCCATTCAGTGCATGACCAAAGACAGCAATAAAAGCAGGGCTGACCCCAAAAAGCTGTTAAAACTGCACTGATTTCCAAAGTGATTCCACTTTCTTACCATCCAAATCTTCAAAACACTCAAGCCTATACAACACTCTCCACCTTGCTATCATCTACCCCTGCACTCACGCTGAATCTCATTCAGAGAAACAGCTTGCCCAAACTGTCTTTATGAGAAAACATGGCTTCATTCCTTTCACTTCAGAGAAAAGACACAGAAAATATTTTTGTTCTCTACCTCCCATATTGAAAAGATAGTTTGAAAGTAGTTACATCTTTCCTCTTTCCACCTTTTTTACCTTTGATAGGAAGCAGGGACAGGAACAAATGGAAATTCTTTTTTTTTTTCTGGCAGAGTTCTCAGTCATCTCTGAGATGATTGCACATCTGGAGTTTCTGCAAGCAGCATAAACATGTCACTGTATTTCTGATTAAAAATATACTAGATAKCAGTTTATTATCTTCTAGTAAATTCTACAGTGCCCACTCTTGAAAAATCATTTAAGCCTGACCATCATACTACCTGAGTTTAGTAGACAGGAGGTGAATGGATCACATTTCCCAACTGAGTTTAAAACAATCACATTAACTCCATTAGGTAATTTCCATGCTGTTTCACCATAGCCAATACAGGTGAWAAATGAACACTCCATTCCAGATGCACTTGCTTGTCTGAGAGTCAGAATGTTGTCAGGAGACKGAAGGAAATTCGTGCAGCTATTGTGTAGTTAAATTATGCTCACTAGACAAGAAACAATTTTGCTTGTTTGCAGGAGTATCTAAGACCCCAAATGAACTACTACAACAGACCAATTAATTT
Source organism: Alauda arvensis (assembly GCA_902810485.1). Classification (NCBI taxonomy): domain Eukaryota; kingdom Metazoa; phylum Chordata; class Aves; order Passeriformes; family Alaudidae; genus Alauda; species Alauda arvensis. Next base: position 94,580 of record CADDXX010000491.1, read on the forward strand.
TCCATACCTTATCCCTTCCCAGTTTTAGCAAATGCCAGACACTTCAAACAAAGACAATTGTGCAGATGGCATTTTCCCACAGGAAGACAGCAACTTTAGTTCATGAGTTTAGCTCTTTTTATAGGCAATCAAATAATTATTGTATTACGCTTTATTTTATGTACACCCAGTCAGGGTTGGTTTAGACATAAATAAGTGTTTATTGACTAAATCAATAGTCTTATCCATATTAAAGAGCATATAAAATAGTTAAAAGAATAAAATCAGTTGTTACATTAACCATTTGCAAAGAATGCTCAGGCTAAGCTTTAACCTAATATTGCCTCATTAGGTTACATTCTGATTAAGAAATAGGCAGGAACAGAAGGAAATAATTTTTTACAAAAAATTAGTCTTCCATTTCCTTTCCACACTTCAGATTAATTAGAATTTACCACTAAAAGACTCAGACAGTACAATTAAGTTTTACAGCAACCATATTAAGCTTTTTAAAAACTGAGCTTTGACTTCCCCATAAATCCCAGGGGTACTTACAATCAAATTAGGCTTTGTCATCTCAAGTAACAGAATGAGATACATAATATGTCACACACTCTCTGGTACAGGAATCCAGTTAATCAAGAGGGTCACCTAGCATAGTGCTACTTCAAAAATACAGCTGCAGTACAGCACTACTCTGTTTCCATATATCTGGAAACACCTCTCTACTGGGAATGTACATCTGTAAAAGTCATTTCATGTGCCTTCTCCTTGACACCAGTACTGAGCTAGAGCAGAATCAACATTGCATGACAAATAAGTTGTGGAGTGGATTTTGTGTCTTGTCCCCTTCCAGTTGTAGCATGTCCATGAAATAGCCAAGTTGTGTCCAGGTGTATGAGGTGTCAAAAAGAATGTAAATAGTTTCACTCCTCTGATGTTCTATTCTGGACTCATTGCCAAAAGCCAGCATTGTATTTTCAGCTGACAGCTCTGCTTTTCATGAACATAATTTTTATAATACCACTGTGTTTCACAGACAATATCCAAATTAACAACTAGTTAACAGAATGATTTCAGCAACTTAGTAAATGATTTGGCTCAGCTATTTTTCTGAGAGAGTCTTTTGGTTAAACATTGGGTTATTGACCAGATGAGATGAGAAAAGTGTTTCATTGCTTCTGCTTAATATGTAGTGTGCTACAACCTCCCTGAAATTAATTCATAAGGGTTCTGGGGTGTATACTGGCCTCTATAGCAGAAAATTCATTAATAATTTTCTTTAAGTGTCCATGAGAAAATTCAATAACCCCAAAACAATGAGTCCAAGGCAGCCAATAGGAAGCATTCTAAGTTCATGTGAAAGCCCAACTCCCCTCTGGGAATTAGGTGACTTCATCTAGTGGTAAAAATCTTTGCATTTTTCTCCACAAAGAAAGCAAGAAAAATCAGATATTACATTCAAAATATGACTACAAAAATATTGTGGGGATAGTATGGCCCCAAATAGCACTCATCACTTCCAAACATGACAGCTAGAGYTGTTTCTTTGTCTGATGAGGAATTACACACCTCACAGCAGAGTAATCTACTTTCCATGTTAAATTATTTAGAAGTAGAGAGTTTTGGGATAATACTCTCTTGTTATTCAATTAATGTTTTCTATTGATTAAACTATTCAGTTCACATTAGCTTAAGCATAAAGAGGTGTGTATTTTATATGTATATTTTAATGTATATTTTAATAAGCATACTATATCTGTGCTGACCTGCTCATCTCAGGTATGCCCAGAAATAAAACTTTAAGCTTCTGGACAAATGTACAAACATTGTAAAATGACTTCTGCAGTGATTTTTGCAACCTTGAAACAAAGCAATGGTTCAGGATTAGAAAAAGTAAACAGGGCTTTGGAGAGACTGTCTGCATGTTGAACAATCCCCAAGAAAAAAAATCAGGTGTTCTAAGTGCTATTTAGGTCCTATTTAAGCATTTAAATTTTGATCTGGTTATCTGGTTGGTTTCTTGTCTTTGTTTTTTTGGGGTTTTGTTTTATTTTGAGAGGGGGAGTAGAGAACAGTTGGTTGGTTGCTGATTTTTTTTTACTTACTGTTACATTTGTTCTTGTGACATTAGGCATGGAATGTTCTAGCAAATCAAGTGAATAATTTCCCAACTTTTGGCTCTAYGCAATCTCACATGTACTGTGCTTATGTCCAAAACCCCCACTCATCTGTCTTTCCAGGTACTTATCTTTTTTCTTCAGGTTACCAGAAAATAAGCTGTTATTCAAATCCTATATTCCTTGAACATCAGTTTGCTGTGTATGTTTCAGAATCAACTACTTACTGAATTTGGTTTTGCAACTACTGAAAACCAAAAAATACCAGGGCACAGCAAATGCAGGTTAGTTGCCTAAGAGCTATTAATGTAGATCTTCCAAAMAAGTTCTTAAAAAGGATGTTTTCTTGCAATTTGGATGCTAAATATTTTGAAGACAGACTGTTTCAACGAAACCTTTCCAAAACTGACAGTGGGTGAGTTAAGTGCTGGTGAAATATAGCAGAGATTCAGTGTATTTTGCTCCTTCCAATGACATTACAATCCAGACCTATCCAGATACCTGACTGTGGTATGCAGAAATATTTGCCCATTTCCATAATTTTGGGCCCAGTTTGGCCCAGGCAGCTCCCATTCTAACAAAACATTGGCAGCACACTCTGATAATTGGTACTAAAAATTAAAGAAAAAATAGTAGCGTAATTTCTCTTTTGACAAATAAAATATAGAACAGATGCATATCTGTTTTCAGTGATATTAGTATGAGTACTTGACAYTTCACAGATTATGGACTGTTTTAAATAGTTAATATCTATCACCCATGACATTGTATTTGTCTTATGGCACCTGACACATCTTGCATGCTTTGCAGTAGCTTTTTTAATTTCTGTAGTATCTGCAATGGATGGAAATATGCTGTCAGCAATACTGCATCTTCAAAAGAACCATAAAAGGCACTTAGGAACTCAATGAAAGATTATATCACTTTCTAGCAGACAGAATGCTTAACTCCATTCATGTCACAGGTTAAAACTTCCTACATCACATTTCAAATGTACTGCAACCAGTTATGATAGTACCTTGTAGCTCAATCCATCTTTATTTTTTCCATGATCCTAAAGATTTGTGAAAAAAATTTTCTGAGATAGCCTGTAAGTGAAATGACTTATTATGCTATAGTAATAACTAACTCAGTTTTGTGGAAAAACAAGTGATTAAAACATATCTAATCAGGTGGGGTTTGTATAGAAAATACCTGTGAAATAAGTCTTGATGGTAGACTTCAGAGGGTTTTACTGAAGTACAGCAGGAAAGCGAGAGACTATGTGAACCAGCCAACTGGAACTGAGGAAGGAATAAGATACATTCATTTTCAGTCAGGTCCCTATTGTGGCAATATCTTTTTACTTTAATATTTCACCTGAATGATAATATCACCAAGCTGACACTGAAAAGGATGAATTTGATCCCAAGTGTAACATCTAGCTAGATCCATCTAGCCAGCACATTTCAAAACCATTTCTGATTATTTGGTTGTTCAGTTTATTTCCACATCTCTAACATCACACAGATGCTACACTAGTATCACAGAAATTACTGAATGCTTTCAGCAGTATCTCCAGGATTTATCACGTGCTCACACTGAATGTTAGTTATTACAGGTTCCTGACTGAAATAAAAAAGCAGACTACATCTGAACATACCAGACTGCAAAGATAGAAAGTTAGGCATTAAGAAAGCCTAAGTTTTTTGAGCCAAAAAAAGACAGAAAAGAAAAAAAAAACCCAACAATTTTTTTACATTCAATACTTGCATTTTTAAGAGGGCTAGAAATGTTTCATATAGCCCCTGTCTCTCATCTCTTTCCATCAGTAAAGGATCAACTTTTAAGACATATCAGGATACTGTATTGTGCTGCTCAAAACAGAAACAGACTAAATCCACTGCTGTTCTCAGACTGACTTCCACTAGTTTGGGATCTTCTCAGTAAGGTTACTGRAATAAACTGTGTGCAAGCTTTTCATTCACAAAGTTCTTTAATCTTATGTTGACATGGACTGAATGTTGTGTTGGTTGAAATGCTACTGCTTGATTCACATAAACACAGTTAGAATTTTGCTTTTTATAAGTAAAAGTTTAATACTTGCCAAGCATACTGGATCTGGCTGGGATGTATTTCATTTTTTCATAGCAGTCCATATGGCACTTTTAAATTTGTGACTATAACAGCCTTGATAATACTCCAAAGTCTTAGCTGTTCCAGGGCTAACATTGATGCTCACACAGCATCAARGCCACCTGTTTCTCACCCTGCCCACACAGAGAGCAGGCTAGTGGTGAGGAAGAGGTTGGGTGGGGACAGAGCTGGGAGAGCTGAGCTAAATTGACTGAAGAGCTATTCCATGCTCTGTAATGGGTCATTCTGCAATGRACTGGGGAGAGTGAGCCAGCAGCTGGTGGGTGCTTAGCTCTGACTGGGGTCAAATGCATTGCAAAGGGCCTTAATCTTTACCCTATATTACCTATCCCTGTATTTCAGCAGWTATGTTTACTAGGAAGATCTTATCCTTTGATTACATTATACCCTGCCCATAACTCTGAAATTCTCAATTATGTAGTGGTAGACATATCACTTTACACATTAAGACCAGAAATGAAAAAAACAGGGAAATATACAGGAAGRTGAGATACACACGGATTAGATACCTAATACTGTCAAAGTGAAWTTCTACCATCTTTAAAGCTAATGACAACATTCAAATGGAGTCAAAAGAAGCCAGTATTTCAGCTATGAAAATTACCATAATTCTTATAATTCTATTCCAATACTATTAGAAGCAGACAAATAGGGTGGAAATGTCATGTGTTAATTCCTGTGTCCTGGAAAAGTGAGAACAAGTAATTGTCTTGATTTCCAAGATGCATAGTAGCCTTGGCAATATTAGGATTTAGTAATATATTGCCTGACATATGAAAGGACACAGAAAAGTATCTATTCAAGGCATCAGTATTCAAAGCAGAACTAACATCAAAATAGGACATTTTCATGTTGCATTTAAGTAGTATTATGCAAGTGTTATATAAGGAGGTCTTGGTGGCAGCTGAAATACTGGAAACTATTTTCTTTGTTTGTGAAGGTAGGGCTTCATTCAAGCCTGCCCATTTTCCCCATGATTTTTCTGGGTTTATAACTGGAGGTGCACAAATTACTGTGCTGCAAAGGTAGTGATAGTTTCAGGGCAAGATTTCCTTAGTTTATTATTTATAGTTTGCATTGTGGGCCAGGAGAGAGAAGGAAAAAGGGAACTTGCATACTAAAATCAATACAAATAATAATAGCCTCTTACAAGACAAGCCTCAGGGGCTGAATATCTCTGGGTTCCTTTTTTTACATAAATGATCTCAGTGGATTATTGTTTCAATGTTTTGTGCTGTCAGTCACAGTCAGCTACCAGCTCTCTTTTTGGTCCCATGGAAATCTTCTCACTTCTGTGTGCCAAAATAAAACAAAATTACATAGCAGCAGGTAGCCCATGGTGGCTTTTCTGAATGTCTTCAGCAGAAAACTATATCACAACAGAAGCAGTAATCCATGCTGTTCATGGCTCTTTTTCAGACACACATCCTGTCAGTCAATGCTGGTGGCCAAATGTATTTCCACATTATACCTAAACTTTCTCCTTGCAGAGCARCTTGGGGCTGGGGCTCAATTATTTGTCTTGTTTTATTTTCACTTATTTTYAGCAAGCAAAACACACTGAAAACCAAAAAATATTCATTTGGGTCACAAGAACATTCATATTTGATAACTTTGCTGTCAGTTTAATAAGAATGTACATCAGGATTCTGCAGGATTGATATTAGATAAACCAAAGACAGTCAGGTRTACCAGTATTTTCAATGTGGGCATATAATAAAAATACTCGGTGCTTATAATTTTTCCATAAATTTCTTTTTCTTAAGCAACCCACTTACTTTTGTTATTCTACTTACATTTTTATTATGTACTGAGAAAAACAGACAGTTTTTCATAATTCTTTTGGCATCATCATAATAGTTTTTTTCTTATTAGTCATCTTCTTGTATCTACATAAATATTCAGAGACAATACATTTAAATTGTTTTTTAAATGTTTATAATTTTTATAATTGTGCAATTATTTTTAGAGAGTGCAATATCTTCCATAAARTGAATTATATATCTTTTTTAAAAATAGATTGTTACAATCCTGTTTAATGAATTATTCAGTGGTTATAGAGAACATATTACAGTMTCTGTATTTCTACATTTTTATTTTACTGTTTTACTAAAACACTAGTATTTTTTGTAACCACAGGCATATTTTTCATTGAATACCTTTTGATTTTTTTGTTCCCTTTTACACTCAGAAAATTTAAGCACATAGGAGGGAAATTAATTAAGATGTCTGCATTTCCCGGATCTTAGAAAGAAGAAGAGCAATCGGCATTTGACTCATTTTTGACAAGTAAAAAGGTTTTTTCTCTCCAGGGATTTTTCCTGCTAACTATTCAGCTTATTGCAGATATTTTGGGTCATATGCAACAGTGACAGCTTTACAGAACCGTCTCAAAAGAAATGGACAGAAAGTAGAGATTTGGCCAACATGAGAAAGGGTGCTGAAAGACAATTAAAAACCCCCAGCCTTAGTGTATCGCCCTACAGACATCGTATGTCTGTATCCACACATTAAATTTTTAAGACTACATCAGTTGGAGAAGTGCTGGAATATACTGTCAGAGGCTACACAGGGAAACTAAAAAGTAGGCAATGGACCAGCATAGCAAAGACAATTTGGTACCTTTGCCTAGGTCCTCAAAGCTATACCAATGCCAGTGGAAATTGTAAGCAGTACTTTAAAAATAAAAAAAAAAAATATATTAAAGCAACAGAAATCCTGAATGTATTTTGGGCACAAAGGATAGGAAAATGGGAGTTCTAGCCCTTAATGTCAGAGTGTTTAAAGATCTATTTTCCTTTCTTTCCTAAAAAAGTCTCACACAGTCCTAGGAAATGAAAAGAAATTTAAAAAAAGAACCTTCTTATCATAGCTATGTGACAGACTCGGTGCTGATTGATGTTCATGTCCAGCATCTGATTTGACAGAAATGCATGTGACATTGGAAACACATGATGTTTTTTCTGTATAAATTATCGTAACTCTTTATTGCAAAGTTTGTTTTTCTTTGGTTTTTAGTGTCTCTTCCATTTACTGAAATGTTTTTTCTTGTACACACTCTTCTATGCTATATTTGGTAGTCATGTCAGACTTTCTACTTTGTTTATTCTAATCACAATTACTGATGACACATACCTTTTCTCTGCAGCACAGTTTGTATTTTACGGCTATACATTATGTCAAATTATTAATAGTATGTATTCCTTTGGATTTATGAGAAATCTAGTTTGTGATACACTGCACAATATTATGGAAGTTGTAAGTGTAGGCCAGTTGAAGGCAAATGTTGCTTTTCCCTGACTTAATGGTAATTTTAAGAGCAGGAAAAATAGCATTAATTCTRTGATATTTTCAGCCAAGCTAAAACTAATGACTTTCTCTAACTTAATTGAAGTGTGAGTTAATTGGCTTTCTTTTCATTCAAAACCCCTGCTTACATCTTTACCATAATTAAGATTTTATTCCCGTGTTTTTTAGTCTTTAAACAAAAAGTAATACTAACTTATCTTGTCCAAGGACCAGAATGTCAAAATCTCTTCTATTACAGTCATATTGCCATTATTTTTTGTACTTACTTTAATTTTTTAGTTTTGTTTATACACTCACTGCTAACTTGGCATAATTATGTCTTCTCACATTGTCATCTCATTTTCTAAATCTGTAACATTTCAAACTTTGTCAGATGGGAATTTAGGAGCAAGACAGGCACAAGAACAGACCCACCCCACTGACTGAGAAGTCCTTTCCAAGAATGCTGGAGCTGAAGTTTCTAATTTATCACACACAGAGACATTTACATACATGATCCACACAGAAACACACTCCCACTAGTCAAGGCCTCCACTCTATGTCCAGCTCCATGGATGTAGGGGTACATCACTGCATCTGTAGATGCATCTCAGACCACCCAGAGCTATTTGAATTACGTATTCTTTTCAGCTTAGATAATTGGCATGAGTTCCCACTGGCCCTGTTGATCATACCACTCCATGAGAGTCCCTTGGATACTTCCCAGGTTTAAAGCCAGTTAGCTATTGTTACTTAGGTTGATATCACCTTCTGGATTCCTGCCTCAAACACATTACAGGGAAGCAGTTGTCAAAAGTTCACCTGTCTTTCATTGTTTTGTCCCCTGTATATAACTAAGCCACTAGAAACGAGCAGGTGTCATTGAAGACTTTTGGACAACCCTCTCCCATCACCACAGTATTTAGGCTGTTTTCCCAGAGCGCTTAATGAGTGAAGAGATGAAGTTTTCCCTATGGAAAGGCTATTGCCAAACCAGGAATTAATCTGAATAATTTGAACTTACATAACTGTCAGCCTTGGGATTCAACAATTTTGGATTCTTTGGCACCAAAAAGCAAAATGTCCTCTCTTTTCTACCARTCATTGGTAGCTTTTGCCAATAGGGTAAAGTTGGAGATGTTTTACCCCCACTTAGGCAGAGCATCCTCCTATAGGAGGAAAGAAACTCTTTAATTGAAATGYAATATATTTTCTGCATCAACAACTTTGTTTTCCATTTTCAGCAGTCAGTGAATGTAGAGCACTTGTATCTAGGACCTATCATACGCTTGGTGACAATACAAAAGATAAAACTCTGCCAATGTACACTCTACCAGAGGAAAGGGGCAATACTGATTTTTCAGAGACAGCATATTTAAATGTAAAACTATGCAAAGTATGTGTATRTAAATTAGGGTGCATAACATTTTTTATTGTCATCTCTTGAAGACTTTAATATTGAGTATTTCCAGTTTTGTCAGAGGCAGATAAATGGTAGGACTGGAGCATTKTAAATGAGGCCTCTCAGTAACCTCATGTAGCCAGTTCTCTTATACTTTCTTTGTGCAGCTTATACATGCATGGAACTGAAAATGATAGCTGTCTCATCAGCCCCCCCCCCACCCCCCCCTTTTTTCCTGATATCTAAAACACTGAGCTTCTTACCACTAATAAAATGAGTAGCATTTTTATTTAGTCAGTATTATCTGTTTGGAAAAGTAAAAAAGTATTAGACAACATGCCTCCATTAGGTTGTGCCTTTTAAGTTGCCTGCCTGCATGTTTCCATCTTGGCTCACTATCTCTGTCCAACTCATTCTCAGTGAGTTATTTCAGATAAGATTATAAACCCTTAAAGAATTTATCTTCATTTCTGCAACACATCTAATACAATTAATCTCTGACTATAACTACAGCTRTTTATTATTGTTTATAATAAAACAATACCTTTAAGTTTATGAATTGAGTTTAACTAAAACACCTTAGCACCCTGTCTGTATAAATCATCTCTTTATTTTCACTCATTTTTCATAATCTTTAAAGCAAGGCTTTTAGCATGTGGGAGCAAAGTTAAAAAAGAAGAAAACAATAATGAAAGAAACCTTGCCTGAGTTATCCTAAATTGACATTTATTATGATTGTTACTTGTGATTACAAAGAGCTGTCTTTAAAAAGACACTTCAGTGTTAYTGTAAGTTCATTTATGAATGCAAAATTCTAACTACTTGTATTTGGATCCTATGTGCTGAAGGAAATACTCTGTACCTCAGAGCTGACAGCGTCTGGCCCTAGGTCTGAATCACACTTCTGTGTTGTGGCATATGAGAATTTTATACCATTCACCTAGGATTTTTTAAACAACATACCTCCAAGGTACATTTTTAAGTTTTCTTTAAGATTGTCTTATAATTTTCACTTTCATATTAGAATTTTTTACCCCAGACACTAAAAATGATACTCAAAAATGCATAAACAAGGAAAACATTTGTCTAATCATTATCTCATATAAATTATTTAATAGAAATATATGCATTTGACATTAAAAAATTAAAATTTACATTGAATAAGTAATACAATATACTTATTTGAGTTAAAAGAAAAACCAAACCGAATCAAATCAAACCAAAACAAAACCAGAAGCCTTAGAAATACRGCTCTAAGGTGGAATGTCTCCCCATAAGAGCATTTCACTAGATTTTCTATTTTTGAGATGCAAACAATTAACAGCATATAAAGAGCTTMATTTTCTTGCTGCACAACCTTATCTCCAAGTGCCAATGGGTATCCATAACTAGTTTGAGCCTGTCCTAAAAGCTATATAATGAATTCTTTCTAAATGATAACATGTCACTTATCATGACTTTGAACACWGCTAACAAACAAATGTGTAACAATTCTTTCTTATGCATCTCTCAGCCTTTGTGAGCTGCTGAATGCACAGGAATATGAATGCTAGAAACAGGAGCTGGAATTTACAACTCTTAATAATTATGAAAAAAATGCTAAATCAGCCATTAAAATGTTGTTTTCAGTTTCTGTGCAGTCTGTTTCTCAGCCTTGCAAATTTTGCATTTCATCCATGCTCTTGTTAGAAAGCTGCAGACATGCTATTGACAACTGCTTTTTAAACTCCTACCAAGAATTCCTCAGTGCACTTTTATGACATCCTGTGTAGCACATGGAACTTATGGAAGATAAATTGTAATGAAGAACCACTTTATTTCCCACGTGCATTTTTTTCCTGTACTGTTGCTTTTCCCTCTTTAGCACAGTTTACTTGTTGTAAGGAGTGTAGACTTATTAGAGTATCATATAAACCATATACAGTATATTTTATTTAATGATAAAAAATCGAAATCAGTAATTTTTTGGAAAAATCTTATCATTTATTAGCTCTTACTTCATTGTGATAATCTTTAAACAATTGTAATCTAAAATATGTCTTTTAACTTAGATCAGAATATAGTACTAAACATGCAAAACATTCTCACAAACCACATTTAGCAAAATCTCTATGGTTTATTAAGCCATAGTCTTAAGACTATCAGTCTTTGTGGCTAAATTGCATTTGGAAGTATTGTTTCTGTGATCCCCACCCCTTGTACCATTCAAATTACAATAGGCAATATTTAGGGGTGTGTGTGTGTGCAGCTTTTCTTGAGGATTAAAGTATTATGAAATTCTAAAAAAATACTCCAGCATAATTAGCAGTTATATTTACCCATATTACAGACAATTTCTTTTTAAAAAATCATTTAAAAGTTAATTTTGCCTGTTCTCTGTAATACAATATTTATAATTTACCTCTTTACTAAAATATCTTCCCTTCACAAATTCATGGTGCAACACTGAGAGTTTATTGATGGTGACAATAGGGTTGAGTACATGTGGGTAAGGATCAGGGAAGTATAACAAGGCAAKCAAGGGAGTCTCATACAGATCACCCAAACAGGACAAAGAGGAAGATGAAATTTTCTGTAAGCAGCTGGAACCTCTAGGCCTTGTTCTCGTGGGAGATGTCAACTTACCAGATGTCTGCTGGCAATACAGTGTGGCAGAAGGAGTCTAGAGGGTTTCTGGAGCATGTGGAAGACAACTGCCTGACACAGCTAGTGAGGGAGCAAACTATGCAAGGTGCCCACTGAACCTGCTGTTTGTCCTCGGAAAAGGACTGGAGGGAAAAGTGGTGKTTGGAGGCCATGTTGGGTATGGAATGATAGAGCTTTTGATCTCTGGAGAAGGGGCTCAGCAGAACTGATGCCTTGGACTGCCAGGGGACAGATGTTGGCCTGTTTAGGACACTGGTTGACAGAATCCCTTGGGAGGTAGTCCCAAAGGGCAAAGAAGTCCAGGAAGGCTGGGTTGCATTCAAGAAGGAAATCTTACAGGCACAGGATCAGGCCATTCCCATGTGCAGAAACACAAGCCAGTTGGGAAGGCCAGTCTGGCAGAACAGAGAGCTTTGGCTGGAACCCGGGGGAAGAAAGAAGAGCTTATGTTCTTTGGAAGAAGGGGTGGGTACCTCAGGAAGAATACAAGAATGCCAAGAGGTTATGCAGGGACAAGAAGAGATGGGCCGTTATCTGCTCAGGATAACAGTGTATGAGATTTTAAAAGGAAAAAAAGATTTTTTAAAAAATAGCCAAATGACAATCAAATTTGCTTATAAACCACACTAATGAGAATAATACAAAAATTATATTAGACAAATCAAATATGGACTAAAATATGTCATTTCTCAAATGTAACATTAATCGGGAGTTTATGGCTAGAACTTCCAACTTTTATTAAATATTTCAAGTACTCTTACAGCAAGAGGTCATTTTGATTTCAGCTGGATAATCAGGCAGAAATAATCTTTAAGCATTCTCTTGTCATAATAATATGCAGGCTTATTAAGTCAGAAATGCTATTTTCTCATTGAAATTCATTCCATTTCCTGAAACGCTGTTCTCCTCTTCCTTGTTTTCCTTCTGYTTTCTTACATTTGTAAGCATCCATYTGTTTTTCCTACAGTCAGTTTCTCATTTGCAGAACAAAAACCATTGTCCATACTCTGTCCATTSTGCCATTTCTGCCTATTTCTTAGATATGCAAAATGAAGATAAATTGTCCTCATTTCAGAATGGCTTGAGTTTTAAGAGCTTAGCTGCTTTTATTAGAAACTTAATTTTTGATCATTAATTATTAATACAATTCTACAAAGTCTACRAATTATGAATGTGATCGATAAACATTTACAGGTATTTTAGGAGAAAAGGGAAACTTCCCTTTGAGAGAATAGAACTCTGGGAGTTTACTTGCAGCCTCTATTAGCCAGTAGTACGAAGTGATGTAGCTCAGAGCACTGATAAATGATGATTTTTGATGGTATTTTGTGGTAGCCCAGAGTGCTACCACAGGTCAGCTTGCCCTCCCTTGGAGGGCAAGGGAGGTTTAAGTTTGAAGTTTGGTATGGTTTTGTAAGCTTTATTTTAATTTTCAAGATGGATCAAAATGGTAGCAGGCCTTAGGGGATTGCCAGGCAGTTGGGACTTGATGGACAGTTGCCCTAGGAGATYAACGAGGTTATGTAACTTCAGTTAATGTATTCAGGTTCCTAAGCTGTTATTGGTTCCCTTGTTGCTCCCCAGTTCGTGGCTACCCTTGATTGGCTSGTTTGAAGTTTTCCCTCTCCTTGTTGCYAAGTTATTTAAGTTACTCCCTTAGATTGTGAGGGGCTGTGGGCCTCAGGCTCTTTTCTAATAAAGACCTGTTGGTGGGAAGCCTGCCTCCCGCTCTCCTTTGAAGTGTCTCCCCAAGATCGCTGAGCCAAGTGCCTTTCTTAAGGCAACCACCAGAGCTAGCCGAGCCTGTGAYCTCCTTCAGGGGCTCRCTCCTGAAGGGGAAGTATCGCGGCCGCGGCTCTCTCCCGGACAAGGAGAAAACGCGGGCTTCAGCGATAGTATTTTTACTAAAAAATTAGCACTTTAAAAGTTTGTCCTAGGTTGCAATGTAAGATGTGCCCAAAGTATGCATTCTATTACCATCTTCATGGGTTGTTGGAGCCAGGTGGGGCAGTGTTTTCCCTCCCCCCTCCCTCAGGACTATCTGCTGTTAATGGCCCATCAATGCCCTGGTCAATGACTCACAGGTAACTCCCCTCGGGAGCCATCTCTGCTTAATGGGCAATCAAGGAYCCATTGTGTGACTCATAGAATGATATCAGCCCATTGTGAGATGCTCTGCCCAGTGGGGAGGAGCCAAGCATTCCCACCTGGCTATAATCTGCAGTTTGGGACAGCACAGCCCCCTGACTGGATTCCCAGAGGACAGGAGCTGTCAGATCTTTCTACAGGATCACTGCTTCAACAAGACTGCTTCATTTGGACTGCTACCCACCACCCTAACGAACAGGGTGTCAGGTTGTATTCTGACTCTGCCAAGGGTCTTTTTGTTTGTTCCTTTTACTATTATATTTATTTTACAGTTTTCCTATTAAATTGTATTTCTGACTTAGTCTCTCACTGGTTTTGCTTTCAAACCAGTACAAAGTTCATGGCAAGTAAGATTGCTTATCATATCAGGATACTGTTTATCCTTAATACATTCATGGAGGCTACTTGAAGGACACTCTCAGTGCATGGGTCTGTATATGTAAAACAGCCTTTTATTGTTGACAGAGTCCAGAGCACTGCATGTATTTTTATAGTATGTTTTTTAGAACCAATAAATTACTCATCTGAACTAAGCTTATGATGACTCATCATAAGCATGATGACTTTTTTTCAGGCTTGACTATGATACTATCACAGTGAATTATGGATTTCAGTGGTTATCTGGTTTTATGCATTGCAATAAATCATTATCATTTATGACTGGTTCTGAACATGATACATTTTTTTCATATAGTCTGTTCCTACACTTGTAATGTTCCTCAGAGTTATACCTTTGAAGATATCAGACAATTTCAGTATAACATTAGACTGATTTAAAATCCTYTAAATAAATTTAAACATATTTTCAGTCCTCTTTTCCGTATACAAATATAAAAGCTCCACAAACAGTGAACTCAAAACTCTTACATTTTTGTTAAGTTACAGAAGAGAGATATTTAAAACAAACTTTAAAAAGCAAATGTGCTCCAGTTACGCAGACTAAATTATCAGCTATTAACAGATGATTCATCTAACAGCAGCCTCTATATAAAAAAAAAAAAAAACACCCAAAAAAACACCAAAACAAAACCACAAAACAGCAAAATGAAACAAAAAAGGCAAGACACCTTTAGACCATTTGAGGTATGTGAGTGCAGCTATACTCCATACCACAAACATACCCCAGAGGAAAAAACAGAAGTCTTCTTAATCTCACTTTCTTTAATGCAGTCCATCATGTTTTCTATATCCTTGTTATCCAGAAATGGCATTTYTACATTGGGAGTTCAGCCTGATCCTCAGTGGAAGATTTTACCCTAACTCCCTTTTACTATGATTAATTATTCTCCTATTCTATTATGTAACTCTGAATTCTAAATYTTTGCTTTTTTTTTTCTCCTGATCATATATATTACTTCTGTCTAGCAGGATGCATCTTTCTTCACATTTATTTCCTCTTAAGTTCCCTACATTTTCCTGTATTATACTGTGGTTCATTATGTATCACTACTGGGCTAGGCACTTCCCTCTCCAGAACAATGAAGTTAGGTTTAAGGGATATGYGTGGTACATTTGATGAAAAAAATTTTTTTTAATAGCAGTTCAACATTTAAGTATTTCTAATAAAAAGAACAAAAAGCATTAAGTAAGTTTTTTTAAGAACTGGAAGAAAATTGTTGATTTTTCAGACTCCCAGACTGAGCAAATTCCTGTATGGATTTGAAGTTCTGTAGGACACATGGGACACAAGARTGACTTCAGTCCCTAGGGAAGCCTTTGTACAGGCACATAACAAAACAGGGTTTGTTCCACTACAACTAAGTTTGGTTCAAAAACTGCATCTTGGTATTATTCTGAATTTTTAGTTATAAATTAGTTAGTATATAAGTTAGTAATTCAAAGTCACATTTTCAACTCTTTTTAGTCCGCCTATCCTTCAATTATTCAGTAACCATTATTTTTAAAGGGCTTATTTTATTAAAGAATCTCAAGAAAAGTCTTCAAGAAAAAACAAGAATTACTGTAGAGTTCATCTCAAAGATCCAGCTAGGTCAGAAATAGATGTTGAACAGCAAATGCGTATTCTTCTTAGCTACACATTAGCCCTTATTCTTTAATATTTTATCATATAACAGGAATGCTCCTCTGCATTGTCTTTAACCTCAACTTCCCTTACTTTTGTAAGACAGTGACACAGCTTGACCACTTCCCTCTGAAACCAAGCAAAGGATTGACTCTTACCAGCATGGAGYAGAACAGCATCAGTCCTTCTATGCACCATTCTCAGCTGGGAGTCAGGGCCAGTATGAGGAAAATAAGCATGTGCAGAGCTCACACCCGTTTGAGGTGCAATGTAGAAATTTAAAAGAACATTTTCAACCTGCAGCATATTTCCTGTCAGCATAGGAAAAGTACCAGCACAATTCAGCACTTTCTCTATTCTGACACATTCCACTGCTGAATACCTAGCACAAAACCACCAAAAAAACAAAACATACTGGAAGGAAAACTTATCAAAGCAGACCCCAATCTCAGCAGAAAAACAGTCAATATGACCACTGCCTCCAACCTGCAACTGATGCCTGACTGCAGTGTTTGTTGTGTTGAACCATCTGGCTGCAGGGAATAAGCTCTTCTGAGAGGCAGCGAAGTCCATGAGCTTCTACTTCCTAGTCAGCCCGGTGTTTGCTCCTTCCCAGCTGGAACACGAGACTCGCCAGAGACCCAGCTGTGACATATCAGACATAGGCTAAGAAGCCAAGTCAAACACACTCAGTGGGAGTGGATGAATCTACTGTAATTATTGGCAAACTATTCAGCCTTTCACCTGTGTAGGCTTAAAGTCTGTCCCTGGTTCAACACCCCTAGATTCAAGCCTCAGGAATTTAATGTTTCTTTAAAGTTGTAAGTACCTGAACAGTTACTGAACAATTATTCTGTGATATTTTCTCTTACAGAATCTTACAGAATTTTACTTGGTTGTGTAGAACCAAGCTGGACCATTCTTTAATTGATAGTTTTCCACTATGTTTCCTTATTGTGGATTAATTCTGCCTCTATTTTAACAGTATTCAGGGTTTAACTTAGCATTGTCAGGCACATATACCAAGCAGATGATTAGAAATGTTTGTGATATTTACAGAGAGTAACATGCACTTTTTTATTCTCTTCATGATGTCATCACACTTACTGTAATCACTTGTCATAAACCGATGGGTTTGCAAAGAATTAAATTCCCAAAAATACAAATCTAGARAGGTGTTTGTCTTCCAAATTTAATTTAAAAAATCTTGTAAAACAGTTTACAGTGCCCCTGTTTCTTCATCCATAAGCAATAAACACTGCAAGTATTTCCCCAAAGTAACATTGAAGCATATGACTTGTTTTGGCTCATTATTTTATTAGATTAAATATTTAAAGCTGACAATAATCTACTGTCAATAATTTCTTAGAAAGTGGAGATTTTGTAGTATGGTTTGTAACCAAGTAACAAAGAGCTCTGTTTTCCAGCGTGAGCCTTCCTGATGTGTGTTGCCAAATAGGACRGCATCTGTGCTTCTAACAGACTCCAACATATATTTCCATCAAAAATTGCTTGCCGTTCACATCTGAGATCCAGTATGGGTTGAGAAAAGAGCTAAAAAATAYGGTTTTTATCATTCTGTTGGCACTTGCAAAATATAACACGTAAATCATAATACTCCCTTTGGAAGAAAACATAGATTATTTCTGTACAAGAAATGCTCATGACCATGAGCTCTCACTTCACACAGTCCTAGAAGATGTTTGTTACCTACTGAGTACAGATAATGAGATTTGTATTGTATGCATCATTTCAATGCTGCTTTAAAGTTTTTGAATGCTCTTGTTTGCTAGCAGGTAGCCCAAGGAATGTGAGTGTGCCCAGGTCTACTTCATCTCCAGCTCCTGCATGCTTTTACCAAATCAACATTTTAATACCACATGAGGCTACAGAACGCATCATGATGTTTACATAGTTAGGGCACACATGCAAACAAATTAAATAATCCATGACTAAATTAATTACCAGGTCAACATATCTTAAGGTCCGTAAGGGCCCTCTGTGGTACTAGAGATTCACATTGAGAGCTAGGGCCAAGATTTTMTCTCCTTTATGTGCCTGCAAAAACTAATGCAGGTGTGAAAGGTTGTTTTTCCTACACTTATAAAAGGTTTGCCCTTGCTTTTCAAAAAATGTCAAAATCTGAAAGCACACCTAAGCAGAGAAACACAAACACGAGCCAGAACAGGACCAGACTTACCTTCTAAGGATCTGTTAGATGTCAGTTCAAGTCTATAATGTATGGCCAGTTCTTCAGTGGGTCAGGCTGATTTCAGAAATGCATATACATTCCCAATTGTACCTGATGTTAAAGCTTAATTTTTTAAGACATTTTGCCTAAAGGTAAGCTCATTCTGTGTGTAGTAAAATGTTTATATCACTCACATCCTGGAAAAGATAAGGTGAAAAATATGCAGGATGGTATAGATAATAAAATCTACTATTTTGTGATGTTTTTATGTATTTGTAAAAGACAAGAGTAATAKAATACATATGTATAAAAGGTTTATACCTGAACAAGCTCTAAACAATATTTCAGAAATGGAGATCTAATTTAAAAGCTCTGTTAAACCTCTAGAAGGAGTTTAGATGAAGTTTGAAAACTCAGGCAATTGCAGAACACATTAATTCCAGTGGTT
Organism: Alauda arvensis; assembly: GCA_902810485.1. Lineage (NCBI taxonomy): Eukaryota > Metazoa > Chordata > Aves > Passeriformes > Alaudidae > Alauda > Alauda arvensis. The sequence continues at coordinate 112,961 of CADDXX010000491.1, forward strand.
AAAGTCATAGCCCTGAKTTTCCTGGTGAAGTCTTACCAACTCACTAGTCCATACCTGTCACTACACASACAAACAGCTTCTTGATGACATATTCTGAAGTGCTAAAGCTAAGAATAAATACATATGCTCTTTTCAAACCTTTATTGCTGAGRGYTTCTTGCTTATTTTATACTCAGCTCTCTTAGTGGCTTCCATGGAAATTAGTTCAAGTAGGGTGARTAAAGACCAGGTAACAATTTCAGAATAATTATCTGCTCTCAATACTGAATGGCAATGATATATTATGAACAAAAGGACATGTTCCTCGTCCCCGAGTCCTTCAGTGGCTCATAAAATCAAAATTATTTTGGAAATGAGCAGAGAACAATGGGTGCAAACAGAGGAAGAAATATAAAAGTCGTGTATTAGAAAGCTAGGGACACATTACAGCATGCCAGCAGCACAGCAAGTGAAGCTATGTAATCCTGCTTATTTTCTGTTACCAATACCAAGCTGTATCAGAACATGATTCTGCCTTCAAGCTATTCTTCATAAGCAGAAAATGTTTCAAGAACTGTGGTGGTTTTTTTATACCAACAACAGGTGAAATCCTAGAGCTACTGGAGACACCGAATTCTCAGGGGTCAAGTTATCTGCCTACCTTTAACACTTTGCRCACATCTTCATACAGGAAGAAACAGTAATGGCTTCCACATATGCAGCCTTTTTCTTCAAGAAAAAAGCATTTATAAAAACTCCTCATAAAATAAATGAAGAGGTATGATCCTACATTAGATCTTAGTCGTTTACTAGATTTTTTTTAATTTGTTCTTTACTTCCATATCATGAAACCACTGTGTGCAACTAACCATATATTTTAGTTGACAGCTGTTGTATTTAGTAAAACTTGCTTGTGATTCATTATTCATATTCTTAAACACACTCAGAGATAAATTCCAATGAAAGATTCATCTGAATGGCTGCTGAAATGTTTCATAGTATGGGAGTGTRTTGAACATGCTTAGATAAGTTGGATTCTGTGCTATTATAATGCCCTTAAAAAGAATTAGTTATGGAACGCTGTCATCCRGCATCATTCTCTTCAGAGGAAAAGTTAATGGCCAGTATATGAAGATCAAACTGATTTGCTGCAGTATCTGACTAAAAAACCCACAGAGGACTGGCAAGATATTCTAGAACYCCAAATTGTAAGAAGCACCTTATCAATCCGAATTAGAAAATGATGGGGAAGGAAGCAACTCCTGTGAAGACAAACAAGCTCCCTATATTCAGTGTTGATTGTGTGAAGTGRTGCAAAAAACTTAATATAATTGTTTTGCCCATTTTGTCTTTTTCAAGGCTTTTCTTCATATGAAATGTCTGTCTTTAGCCAGTAATTTCTGTGTGTGGGGTCTGTAACCATACGTGTATCTCATGATTCTGCCAATGGAAGCCTCTAGAGAAATACAATTATGTTAATGTTCCCATGTTTATCATGCTTAAAGAAAAAGATTTTTAAGATCTCTGTAAAGGGCTGTGAACATTTTTTTAACATTCATAGGCATTAGGTTTATAATATGCTCAAGAATTTCTTCAATACCCAGGATAATCTCTGTGTGTGCTTTCCAAACATGCATGTCTGACCTCACTTATAAATATRAAAGTTTTATCTTCTGTCATCATAAATATGGATGAGCATATGACTCAGTTCAATCTTTGAACAAATGTCTTCATTATTGCTTCCTGCATCTGTGGATGAATCATGGYCCCTCACTCTTCGTTCACATTGGACAATGAAGACTGGGAATAGCACTTAGCCTGGTTAATGGTCTAAGAAAAAGGAAAGACTTAGCTTTTGCAAAATCATGGATTTGAAATTTGCTGAATTGTTACCTCCAACAGGGTAAGGAAACATCAGCARTGCATTCAATGAAAGCCTGGAGGCTACAGCATARRTAATCACAATATGCATTTTATGCASATTTCTGTRCCTAGGTAGTTTTAATAGTATTACCTGATACTTACATATAACAAATAACGATGATAAATGGTGTAATATTTGTCTTTTTAATGTCATTGACATGACACAACCGTGCAACTTAAGAAGACAAATTCTTCTTTAGCTGCTTCAGTAACTTCATACTTGAAATTCTTTCTATTTTACTAATTACTTTGGAAATATTCCAATGTGAAAGTTTTATGGGCAGACTGGGTTAGGTCAAGTCAAACTTCTTCTGAAGTTYGATCTGCTATGGCAGACTATTTACAGCACTCTGTGAACCCAGTCYTTATCAAGATGTTACTCAATGATAACTGTATGAATTTAATTGTACATGCCTAGTTATAATGGCGTTTCTGTTATAAGCAAAATTAGCAGAAGAGTTAAAATATTTCTAAATACTTCACAGAGAATTGTGTTCTTTGTCTATTGGAAATCTATTCCATGTGATTTCCTTAGTGCTACTCACTCCCTGCTTCCTCTTAGATAACTGTCCTCTGCCTGTGGCACAAGAGAAGTATTTTAATTGAGTTTAAACTGCATCTGTTGGCTGATAACCTCAATTCCCAGATATATGGCCTAAAGAAAGCAGTCTGGTGAATACCAGTTTCATACTGCTTCAGATCCCATCTTTTAGATTAAAAAAAAAAGTAGAATAAATCTGTGATTCACGTGGATTTGCAAACAAGACAACTTTGAAGTACTTAGGAAATCATTCTCTTTATAATCAATTGAAAGTTCAGAGCAGTGCTGCGAAACCCAGCTCCCCAAGATCAATATATTACCATTAATCAGCATAGACCATATGCTTCAGAGAATGGAACATATTTCAAGTAARATGAGGTCTGTCAAGTAATGATGAAATTGTAGGTGGATAATAATAACTTGTTTTGGAACAAAAATTTTATTTATATTGTTAGAAGGTGCACAGAGTCATTAATTTGCACTAGCTCTGGGTTATTGAAATACCTTTTCCATTATCAGAAAAGGGGGGACTTTGCCAATCATCTCTAATGTCACACACAACAATTCATTGTCTMCCTCCAATCAATTCAATTATGAACRTACCTTAATTACAGTAGTCATAATAAGATCAATTGATAATCATAGACTAGTCATAATTATGTCTAAATAATTCTCATTTTAATTAAAAATTCATTAAGCTGATGTAGATGGGCACTTTATGTGAAATAATTTTGCTTAATAATTAATCAAATACTTTGATTCCGATAAAGACTAAACAGTTATTTCCAAAATTACATGTTCCTTGTGCTGAACATGTTATCAAAAACAAATTGTCAGCAAAGTGGTAGGTATTAAGAATCTCAAGTAGACATTTACAGAAAAGGTACTTGTGATTTTTTCCAGAAAWAAAATACRTATTTGAGAGAAGAGAATGGARAACAAAACAAAACAAAAMAATCTAGATTCTCTTTGCTCACARTCTATGTTTAAACAGTATCCCTAATGTAAGGACAATTATTAAAGGCACATCATTAAAAACATTTTTTATATTACATTATGTTAGGCTTAATTACTTTGCCTTACATTATGTTACATGCTTACCGTGCCCCACAGAGCAGCATTTATTTGTTTAAGCCTGAGACAAAAGCATAACCTTTAAACTAAAGAAGCTATCAAAAATATATATGTTTTGCTGGCATAGGCATATTTCTTAATGGAAGWGTCTACTAACATAAACAGCTGTAGCAGTGAAAAAATATTACAGAGAGAGCTACTAGTCAAACAAATAATTCAGCTATCAAAACATCTAAGTGTGTTGAAGGACATCTTTGATGATTTCTGGAACTAGGTAGGAAAATGTATAGATAGATTATGTTGGTTTTGAAATTAAATTGCCTGAAGAATTTCTGGAAGGTCTTCAATGAGTGAGAAAGTATTGCATGCTCTGATTTAATTCAAGCAGGCAGAAGTAGCTATCTGTAGGTGTTTATAGAGAATATTATTACTATTTGCTCTGGAGACAGACTGCAAGTGTAAGGATCAATTCTGTATTGATGTATTCAAAGGATGTCTAGTAACTACCCTTTCTTTCAATGGCAACATAATTATTTGCTGCTGTTGAGAATAGTATTTCTTTTAATCTTATCATGAAACTTGGTCTGRGATTATAAATCTGGTTGCATGTGATTTTGGACTTTATAATGGCTTTCATAAATTCACAGAAGGAAAAKTTTAGCTTAGGCAGRAGCCTTCAGAGAGAGCAGATCTGGRGCAGGAAATAYCTTTTCCTGTTTCTGATAATTTCTGGAGGTAAAAAGAAATCCTCTAAAATTCAAACTGAAAAATCAAAGAAATATTTCAATAAGAATAATAAAATTAAAGACYCCTTTCCATAAAATACTCTTTTAATCAATTTGAATCTCAATGTATAAATTCTGAACAGTTACCACAAAATATACAATAAACAGCACATCTTAAAATATTARCTTTTCTCTAGGTTCTGTGCTTTTAAGACACACTGCTTTTTTGAACTTCTACTTAAATCACTAATAATAGAAGTAAAAAATTAATAGTAACTGGGAAATGAGAATGGTGTGAAGATTGAAAAGGTCCAGGTAAAATGATAGTGCAGAGAGTGATCAATCATTTCTCCTTTCCAAATTGATAATTCTCTCTCTTTTTCTAAAAGCACTGTTGCCTGAATGAGACCCTTCATTCATAGAATTGCAGAATGGTTAAGTTTGGGAGGGCCTTCTGGGGCTCATCTGGTCCAAACTCCTTTCTCAAGCCACTCAGAATCATGTCCAGATGCTCTTATAGACTCTCCAGGGATGAAGACTCCACAGTCTCTCAACTCACTGCCAGTGCTCTGTCAGCTTTACAATAAAATGAGTTTCCTGAAGTTCCTTCTGTGTTTCAGTCTGTGTCCATTTTCAGTGGTGCCCTGTTACTTTGCACCACTGAAGAAAGCCTTAATTCTGTTCTCTATAAACTTTCCCTTCTGGTATTTATACACACTGATAAGATTCCTCCAAGCCTTCTCTGCTCCATGATGAACAGTCCTAATTCTCTCAGCCTTTCCTCACAGATTAGATACTCCAGAAACTTCTTTTAGTGGGACCTCACTGGATTTTGTCTGATATGTCT
>CADDXX010000491.1:118324-239666 GCA_902810485.1 Alauda arvensis
CAGTTATAAGTGCACCAAGAGGAGAACACATCTGACAGAAGTTTCAGCCTTTCTACCATTAACAGCCCATCCAACAGACACATTTCACCTTTTTCTGTTCAGAAATGAAATGGATGTGAAGCAGTGGAACAGGAGAGGTGAAGCATTCAGTGTTGGCCATGTATGCTAGAGGGGCAATTCCAGGATTGGTATACCAGTAGTCTCATCACCTGCCTGACCAAYGCAGCAAATATTGCATTGCCCTGTGCTGCTGAGCCTGGCTGACTGCACAACTGGATCTGAAAACATTTTATAGTTGGAAAGGTCACAAAGATATTTTCATACTCCATTACATTGACCTGAACAAAATTTAAAAGTATATTGATGGAAGCAGTTGAGACTAACCATTAAAATTGGAAAGGTGCAAATACCTTTGTTTTACTATGACAARGAAGCAAAGTTTTTCTTCCATGTTAATGAGAAAGATGAAAAAAAGAATTAGAAACAATGGAAATTTGTCAGGAATCAAGATCATCAAATTCAGTCCTCATTCCTGCTTGCAACCACGCAAAACAATTATTTCAGAAACTTATTTCTTTTTAAGGTTAAATGTCTTATGTTTCTTACACCTGGAAGATAATAGTAGAAAAATTTTCAGCTTATTTATCATTAGCTTTAGCTATTGCTTCATAGAAAGAAACTCATAGATTTCCTTATCTTAAAGAGCTATCTTGTCCCCAATTACTCCWACACTATACTTTGTGAATCTAGTTGTTATATAAGTTAGATTTCYTTTTATCAACTTAGCAACATCTATTGCAAATTTAACTCTCTTGATCATCAGTGRTTACAATTTATACATGATATTGAAAGTAACAGAAATGGACAGGCCTGAAACTGGAATRTTTGGAGGAGAAATTCTGAATACAGATCTTAGTATACATATAAGAATAGATCAATTATTCTGAAAAATCTGAGGCACCAGCTTTTACAATAAAAGGATTGCATCATTATTTGTTTTCTCTTCAGCTATAGAGAGCATATGGAATAACTGTGACTAAGACCTATGCAATTACTGAGAGGCAAATTAGATGGCAGAAGGGTATCAAAGGAAAATCATGGTTGTAAGAAAACCARCTTCTATAAGTTTAATTGTGTAAAAGTGTATCACACGATCACAAGAGTGGTGAGGACATTRTCACAGGATGGCACAAAGTCTGTCAATAGCTCTTAACGAGCTCAAGCACAGGTGCTGTTAAGTTGCATATTGTTAGAGTAAAAAAAAAAGATACTTAAAACTATTTAACTTTTTGACATTCAAGCTGTTAAAGATGATTAAATATAATGTAGCAATAGCTATGGGGCATGTAGAGATCATAAAAAGATGAAAGAGGCATGGCGTGATAACCCAACAGTGCATCAGCAGTRATGGCAGAACAGTAATAGTCTACATATTCTTCATGCAGCTCCCATGCTGCTCAAAATCCTCTCTGTCATGGACTAGATTAATGAAACTAAGAAGAACTTTATAAAGGTAGCACTTTGCTGCTAAAAACTGTTAACTATCTAATCTTTCTGTGACACTAATGCTACCTTTTTACACTGTAAATTCTTTCCTAGAATTCTTCATTTTCTGTGTACTCARAGACCTTGATTATTATAAATTACTTGTGCTCTATACCTGGTAATTTTTTTTAAACCCAACTACTTATTCTTCTGTAAGTTGACACTGAAAAAAAACACTACAAAACAAATCAAAAAGAAAACCACACAAAAGAAAAGACACACAGGGCTGGATTCTGACCTTTTTCCCCTTGCAACCTATTTCTGTGAAATGGCTTCAATTTTCTGAATATCTATTTCTTTCTTAGAATTTAAATGAAAACARTTTTTCCTGCTGGATTACTTGAAAACACTCTCCCCATCCTTTTTTTTTTTATGACCTTTGCTAGAAAATAACTTGCTCATGAAAGTTTAGTGGAAGACATACATGAATTTTCTAGATTTCTTTAAAATTAAGCATATAATCTTGAAACATAATTAAAGCTTATACASCATTGTATTGAACAGGAAACATTTCATAAATCTGTTAAAAGCCCTGTARCACTTGCTCAAAATCTGTATAGGCTCATAGAGTCTACCATGAGCAATTCCTATGACAACAGTGAAATTACTAGCATGAAGGCACTCAAGAATCCAAGTTTTGCAGTCCTGGCTATAAATCTTTGTCATATTAAATCTCACTAAATACAGAAGGCATTTAAGGGATTGACCTTAAGAATAAAAATAGAGAGCCAGAATTGTCGTCCGTGAAGAACTGTATGTCAGCATTTTGTTTTCACTTAATTCTCTCCTAGAGTCAGCATCTTTTCAACCATTTTTTTTATGGAGATCATATCTGATAGAAAATTCTTCATTTAATGTGCTCTATCCAGCCTTCTCTATTTCAGTATTTGACTTTCCTGTAAAAGCCCTGTTTACATACATATTTTCTTAGGGAAACAAGCACCTTGGTTCTTTATGAGGACTCAAATGTATTGTCCATTACTGACAACTTCAGCAAGAGATGCAGGAAGAACTGTGATTCATGGACCCTTGAARCCCTGAAGTKTCKCACTAGTACAYGAAAAGACAACAYGACATGCCTGGATTTTCCRAACRCAGAAAAAAAGAGAGATTTCTTCTTCGACTTCAATATATATAGAATTTTAACCACACCCAGAGATTGGAGAATCTCCACCTCTCCAGTCACACAGGACAATCCAAGAGTCTGTCAGTCTTCCTCCTCCCAGGAGAAAGAATGTAAACATCAAAGACAGTTACAATAAGATTTTCATTATTGACATGAAACTGTGAGAGAACTCCACTACACTAATAAAAACATCAGTAGGCTTTAGAAATTTAGGGTAACACTGAAGGGATTGTAGTCTTTTACTAATTTGTCTGTGACTCCTTGCCACATATTCCTTCCTCTATAGTATCATCTTTTTTTCAGCACCTAATATACTTTCTATGAAAGTGCTTTATTTTGGCAAGAAATGTAAGCACTACCTTCCACTAGARCAAGAGAGGCTGTCTTGAGGTTTCTGCCTTACAACTCTATGAAATTCAGCATGAAAAACATAAATTATTGAATGTTTCATTCAGATTTTAGATAYAATGCATATTTCAGGTTCAAAAACACTTAGTAAACAGATTTTAAAAAAWCATTCTTAGATTTTCTTCTCAAAGGCAAAAGCCACTAAGAAAAATTCTCTGTTGCAATAGTGTCGTGATTTAGCAGAAATATTCCTCAATACACTGAGACTTTTGCAAACCAGATTATACTCACACAGTTTCCTTCTTTCCTCTCTACTCTCCCAGTCCAGGGGTGGAGTGGWGAATTTGAGGCAAAAAAGCAAAAACCACAGGTTGAGATAACAATCTAATGGAAAGAGCAATGAGATAAGAAAACAAACAGTAACAAGAACCATATTTATTACTAGCAGAAGTTATGAGACAAAGGAGTGATTTACACAGAAGGTAAAACAATACTGGATCATTTTGCCCACCACGCTTTCTGCCCTGACCAAAAATGAGAGACTCCSTTACTCCCACCCCTGGCAAGTGAGGTGAGATTGCAGTGAATAACATCAGAGTCTGTCTGTGCCACTTGGCACAGCACACTGCAGCCCAGCACTCCTAGACTGAGGTGATTCAGCTGGCTCTGCCTCCCCAGTAGCTGGGACTACAGGAATGCACCACTGGGCCTGGATACTTTAAAAATAATACCTCTGTCCTGGCTGGGACTGGGACAAATGAGTAAAGGACTTTCAGCCTGCACTTAGGAGTTCTGATACTGACAAAATAGCTACACAGGAGGAAGAGTGTCCAAAGAATATAGCAAAATTGGAACAAGGGAAAGGAAAAAGCATTATAGTTCTTTGCACAATGATACAAGGATAAACAGGTGTACAAAATCTGAGCATATTCCTTTGGATAAAAATTCTGAGTTTTTTTATTCAGCCTTTTTTATTTACTACTTCCATCTTTTTTTTTTCTCTTTGTTTTGGAAAAGTATCACTGTGTGTGCACTTTTTTACTGTAGCTGAAACAACTGGAGAGGGTTCTGAGAAGTGGAAATGTATAAAGACATTAAAGGAAGACAGGCAAAGCATCTTGTCAGACTGTCCCCCTGATTGAGCCATGTAGCCAGTACTGGGTAACTTATTCAAATATTCCAATTAGAATTTACTTTAAAGTTAGTGTCTATAAATAGCAAATGCATTTTAAATTCCAGGCCTAAATGTGCACTTTCAAACTTGGAGTGGTTATTTATGTCTGGTTTTAATGAGAAATTAAATTTTCCACAAATGTTTATATGTGTGTTGTACATATTTGATCAGGTAAATTTTACAGCTCCTGRGTGAAATTTCTGTGTAAAAAAAATAGCACAACAGCATATTTTGGCACCTGAAATCAAAGTATTTGATTAAGATTTGGTAGGAAATCAAAGTTTTGGACTTTGTTCAAAATCCTCTAAACTCAAAATCCTTTCAGATTTGAGGAAATTCTTATCCATACTGAAGAATGGATTATGGTTTAGGGTGGGGGCATAAAGGGTATAAATATTTTGGAAAAAAACTTAGATTTTACTTTGCATTAGAATAAAATGGAAATCTGAAGGGAAGTTCTGCAGAAATAAAAATAAACAAAAATTGGTTTTGTGGGGTTTTTTCCTCAAAAACMTCTTTTTTGTCTTTTTTTTTTCTTTTATTTTTTTCCCCAGACAGTATTATTTTGAATTTAGAAGAAATGAGTTTTTGAAACACAAGTGAGAACAAGGTGCACAAGCATGATTCTAAGGCTATATTAATCATATTCATGGAAGTGAAGTTGTCCTAACTACTTTCAGACTTGATTACTGCTCCTAGAAATCMATCTTTTGACACAGAAAAGAGCRGGAGCTTAATTCCTTTTTAGTCTAYTCCCAATACTSTGTGTTTTGGGGTCACCATAAAATCCTTTCAACATGCCATGACTAAAATATTATGGAAGGATCATACATGGAGAACTCTGTGTTGAAGACTGAGATGAATTTTAGGCTCAAGAAGATATGCAAGGATTTTTTTTACTAAGTTATGGACAAAGCATATCCTTCCAAACATTGCCACTATTATACTAGTGCATAAACATTTTTTCTGAGAAGTAACAAAAGAAGTCAATTATTTATTCTGAGTTMCTGTAATTTTTGAATATTCAAGTATTATTTGGAATCATTTCTCAGCCTCTACTGATCTTTATACTAGAATAACCCCAGCATTCAAAATGAATGCTTACTGAAAGTCTGTGCTATGACAACATCTCTCTCCCTCCTCCTCATTTGCCCCCACTCTYCCCATCTCTCTGTATTGATATTATAATTACTTCTAATCCAGGCTTTATTCTGAGTGAAAGTTTTAAACAGAAAACTGTGRAAAAAAGACARTTTTGCAWTGTTTTTCCGGTATTGATCAATAAAAATAGGGTAGGAATTCACAGAGATTCTTTCTCTCTTTCTTACAAGCRTAATTATTTAAAATCAGTTGGAAACAAAGTAATGATTTTCAGCTGAGACTGGAACCTGAACTTCTGGAGTTATCAGTATTTTACATTGGTTCATTTTTGCATTCTATTCTATATTTCATGTAACAATTTTTATTGTGAATTAAACTGCCAGATGAACTTTTACTTTAGTAAAAATAATGTCTGAGCYTGTCAAGGTAAAGCTTATCAGCTGCAGAACACAGAGGCTGGCTAGAATTGAACATAACTAAAACTTTTTCATGTCACAGGCCATAATGCYACTCTTTTGCCTACATCTCCAAAGGTACCACTTTTTTAGATTTACATTTTATTAACTTTTTATATGAAAACCTGTAGTTTATTGTCCTTCTACAAACAATTGAAGCAGTAGGTTGACAAACTAAAGAGATAAACAGAAGCTTATTTTGACAAAGTTTTACTGTTGGTGTTGAGCTAAATTTGCTCTGTTGCATTTTCATGTTAGAAGGCTATCAGTGTGTAGCTGTGGGATACTGTCCTGCATTTCAAATAGATCTACTGTGTGGAATGAATCTGGATTATGTGCAGAAAGCCAGCTCCTAAGACTGGAACTACTTTCAGTCTGTGTGTTCAAGAACAAATGTGCATWTCATATAAAAAATTCAGAACAGACTGTTACTATTTCATCAACTGCCACAATAGTAAAGTATTACAGATATTTCACACAGGAGAAAATGCTGCTGATCTGTGCAAACTCCTAACTACAGTGAATGCCATGAATTCTCTGTTTGTTTTGTTTGGAGCACAAGACCATTTTTTGTTACAGAGTAGCTGTGTCTGTGTTCATCTGAAATGATGACTAATTATTGCCATGSAAGAGGAAAACTACATTGTTATTAAACAATGGGAATGGGGGGGTCTGGGGGGAATGGGGCTTAGGAGAAATAAATTGCCATGAAACATGAAGAGCTTGAAGAATATATGTTGCAGCTTCATTTGACAAGGGACATTTGTCAGGCTGTCAATTGTAGATTAACCAAACAACCACTCAGTGTCACTTTTTCCTTTTCGTTTTAGTAGAAACTATTGTTTTAAGTAACATTTTTAACCATTTCCCACTGTTAAAGGGTTTGCATTGAAGTAAATGAAAAAAAAAGAAAGAAACCAGCAAAACCAGGTATTATTCAAAGCCTGTTTACACACATTCCTTGATGTTATTTTTCATCAGGATTAAGAACTGCTTCAGTTTGCACTCAAACTGCAGCRAGCACAYTCAGGCTGGCATACTGCAGAATTTMAATATGAGATATAGAAACATATAGAAAGGTGGTGTTTTTGAAATGGAAAACAGATAACATAGATGTTATTCACATTATGTAATTATTAATCTCATTGCTTCTTCATGTTTATGCCCCATTGGCTGACATTCCACAGAGAATATAGGTARGCACTGGATTTTCAGAGTTGCCAGTTTGTTATCATGTTTAATGTCAAGATAATTATAGCCTGAACAAGGAATGCTATATTTCATCTGCTCAATAAATTAATTTTTTCCCATTAGATTTCAACACACTTATGCAAAAAATAGCTCTGTATTCCATTACTTGGAYTGCTATCACTTACCTCAGCAACAAGGCTGTTGGAAAAGTACAATTCCAATGAGCCAGCAGCTATCCAGAAGCTTCTACTAACAGCCAACTAACAAATACACTAATGTCTGCACTAACTAGTAATCCAACAAACCACATTCCATACCCCTTTTAAGAATTTTTAGTACCTATTTTTGGGACATAGCAGTGACAGACAATGTAGGTCATTTCAGAATGCAAGTCTGAAGTCATCTTGATAGTGTTTTAAAATCTGTTGACCTCAAAGCCTGTGGATCTTTCTGAACTGAAGTCAGCATTTCTTTTCATTCTGTGCCTGTGCTGATACACAGGAACATTTTCTGAAGGCTGGGATATATCTTCACTGATACAAATTTTATAACATGTCTGGTGGGTCATCACAATAGTGTCAGGTATAATTTGCAGTCACACTTTGGTAAGCCATRCACCCCTCCAGCAATTATAGCAGTAATGAGAAAAATAAACAGGAAGGAGTCACTTTTATAAAGTCTCCAAAATTTTTTACTTCTAGTGTCATTTAATGGCTTAAAACCAGGAAGATATCTGTAAAATAGAAGCCTCGGGTCATGAGCACACAACCATTGTACAGACATCTAACACTAGTTCATGTCAAATGGAGTTAGCTGCCTACATTGTTCTACAAACATTTGAGAAAATTTTAGTTGCTACAGTTGTGAGCTACTTGAACTATGATCGTTATGAAGAGTCACTCTTGAGAGGCACATCAGGTCTGTGGATTAGAGAAATGAGAATTAGCAAACTCTAAGCAACTCAAATTTATCCTATCCCAAACTTACTCAAAGTTGCAAGAATATATTCTCATCCAGCACACTGCAGAAGAAATCAATCATATAATTACTTAAAAGCTTATAGCTTTAAGGGTTTTCTCTGCCTCAAGGCCCCTTTGTGTCGAGGCAACAGAATGTCTTCTAGTAAATATTTTACTAGCACACTACATGCAGTTTTATTTTTTGTCATGAACAAAGCACAACCTTAATTTCTCTAAAGGAATCATAATTCTCTTGTTTACGTTTCTGTCACTCAAAGAAAAAGAAGTTTTGCCTTTCTGCTCTATTTTGTGTTAAGAACAAATTATAATAAATACAATTCCCTACTGATTTTTTTCTCCACTTTTTCCTCAGTTCTTTCTTGCTTAAAATGCCTGTCAGTACTTTTAACAGTTCCTTGTGTCTCCAACCAGACTGGCCTTAGGCTGTAGTCAGACAGAGACACCCAGGATACCTGCATCACTTCATAGGTGGCAGCTGTCACCATCCCARTACTCCTTTTGCTAGGAAATGTATGTAGCTACTTGGACTTCCCCTAGCTATTGTAAAGGCATATAACCAAGGATGTCTCAACATGGTACTGTTTGTTACATGATCCAGCTTTTTCACAGCTTAGAAGTAACTTGAAGAGTTGGTCCCACAGTTACACCAAATTTGGTACTTATGTTTCTGGTACTTCTCATAAAAACATTGAGTTTTTACTATGCAGTCATTAACACAGGATAAAACAKAAAAAGGATGCAAAATATTGTGTTTAAAGGGAAATGGAAAATTCCACCCATATTACCTCATTTTCTTCTCAGCCACCCTTACTTACATTCCTGGAATCACTCACTATGTCATCAAACTTCACAAAAAAAATAGCAAGGATTTTTTGAAGACAATTCGGTCTAGCCACCTACTCCAGCAATAAGCATTGCAAACACATATATGCTAAAGTACAGCAATTTMTCTGAGACAATGATCAATAATGTCCCATCAATGTTTTAAACAAGGAAAATACACAAAAAATATTAAAGATTTACAGAAAAAAGAACCTTCTTAAATTAGATCCCTGGACCAAAGTAAGGGARGTAATTTGGAAAAAGACTATAGACTTACAATCTTTCCCACTATTTGTGACACAAGCAAAGCTGGCAGAGCTGGGAGATTGGATGTTGGTTGCCCTTATAACAATGTTACATAAGGAGTCATTATTTGCTTACTCTTCCACTGATTAAATGAACTATGGGGATTTTAAATAGTGTCATTCTTTGGAATACACTTCAAATTTAAAAACATGACAGGAATAATGATCCTTAGCCTCTGTTCAGAGCAGTTTAGTGGRAGAAATTTTAAAATGTCAATACTATCAGTAAATATATAACTGCTTATTGACACATTCTTTTTGGGTTTTTTTTCTATTATAAAAGTTTATATTTGTAAACACAAATCCTAAAGTCAAGTCTWTTACTGTCAAAGAGATGTCTTAAGGTCCTTGAGATCCCTTCTACCTCCTGAGGGTCTACCAAACAGCCATATTACCTTCTTGCTTGTAATATAAAAATCCTTACAGTTTCAGTTTAACTGGGTTGCAAATTCTAATTACTTACTCCTTTTTTAAATAAAGACTTTTTAAAACCTTATTTTAATAGAAAACTAAAGCTGAAGCCCAGACCTCTGAGTCCTTCTGAAATGAGATTGTATACAAAGGCTCCTGCCTCCACTCCMGCTCTTCTGCATTCAGGTCCGACGTACAGTTACTGTTACCACTGTTTCTTTATTTAGGAACATTGAGATATTATTTAAGAGCCAATAAAATCCACAATGAAAAATCCATATTTGTCCATCCATGCATTTGGTAAGCACAATGACAAGCTAGTTGATTTGATACCATGGGACAAGAGTAAAGTCAAAGACTTACCAGTGGGATGTTTGTACATAACAGATTATACTAATTACTTTGTAGGGACAAATTTAAATTCTAAGTATTAACTCTTGTTAATCCCAGGTGGGAAAGATAAAACATTTCTATAAAGGAAGAAGCAAGAGTAAGTAGATTGCACAGAGAAGCACTGAATTTTAACATTTGTATGTTTACAGATCTGTGTCCTCCTGGGTTGTATATCCATCCCCATGTAACTAAAATAATTGTTCAATGACCTCATTCTATGGGTAATGSCTTTCAATAGACACCTGGTACTTTTGTGGATTTTGTTCTGGTGTGATGCCACAGATACCATGTGTTGCTGCAAAATCATCTCCTGAGTTTTAATGAAGGCCTTAGAAAATCACCCCATTGTACAGATACAGGGCCCCCCACCTCCCAGCTTCACAACCCATAATGAGYTATAAACTACATGGAGGCTAAAAAAACTTTATTCCAAAAAGAAAAGAACACTATAACCTGAGCTACCACATATTCTCAATTCCATCATGCTACTGAGATTTTAAACATAAGAAAGCAGACACGATAGCAGGCAGWATCTCAGGACCAGATCTTTGGCCTTCAGCTATATGGAAGACTAATTAAACCCACAACAGTTTAGAGCATCTCAAGCTTTGGCTCATTGCCATTTTCAGAATCAGGAGACAAAAGCTAATGCCTTATGGCTTCTGTCTTCTTTCCCCAGTTCCTGTATCTGCCAAAGACTCGGATCATCTTAATTTACTGTCTTGCTTGTGTTGGCTTTTTCCTTTAAGCCTTTAACTGGCTTTGGTCTTGAGACSTTGCAAAGCACTTTAAAATCTGTTGTATGAGCCCTTTTTTAAGGTGTTTGGAAAAAGAAAAAGAGTTTTAGTTCATTGGATTGTGCAGTGGACTGAGCAAATGAATGTGGCTTTTTTGTAACAATACTGGTAGAATGGAAAGAAGAAAACAAGGAGGGAAAGAAGAAGGAATATTGCTAAGTTAAGAAATAAGAGAAAAGACAACAACAAATTTTTAGCTATAAGAATGAGGAATTTTACCTTGTGTATTTATGGACTTGCAATRTTATGCATCTGTATAATCCTCATTTACTCTACTCCTTTCAGCTGGCCTTGTTTGACCTATGGCTTCCACTTTTCACGCAATCTGTATAATTTCTTTAATTAGATACACTGAGGTCAAAGGCTTAGGCTTTTAAAGGATTAGACACTTATATAGATAGTGATAACAACCATAGTTGCATTAGGTAAGATTAATCACTTTTTCTGAAGAGACATARGCTTCATACTTTATGGACCTAATGAAGTTCAACAGAAAGAAGAATAAAACTYCCCAAAAGGAAAACTACTCCATAATTGTTCAATAAGGGATTCTTTTGCTTTCTTTAAAGTATGATGCTAGATTGCATTGCAGATATAATACCAGACTCCATRGATCTTTAAGTGTTTCATCCTGTATTCGAAACACAAATGAGGACTACTTTGAATAACACTAACTTGTTTTAGTACTTGATCTCTCAAAACTTTATGACTTCTTTTTTCCCTGCACTACAGCTAATTAAGGTTTAAGATCCATTGCCAGAAGTCTATTGCTATTTCATTGCCTAACAGTGTTACACTGGTAGTAATATTAAAAAGTATAAGCATGATATTAAAGCCCATAGATGGTAAATCTACTCATAAACACAGGTGTGTAATATGAGTTTCTAAATATATTTACCATAATAATAGGTATTAATAGCAACTTTAGTGTAATGGAAGTGGCATTAATATACATGTAAATTGTTTTAGAAATGCTGATTTTTGAGAAAATGGTAAAAGTCACCTAATTTTTCTTCATCCACCTCCTCCTAAAAACTTCCTTTTACCAGCATATCATCAGGCACAGCATTGCCAGCTGGTCAAGGGAGGGAAGGGATTGTCCCTCTTTGCTCTGCACTGGTGCAGCTTCACCTTGAATATTGTGTGCAGTTTCGGCCACTGCRATACAAGAAAGMTATTAAACTATTAGAGCATGTCTAAAGGAAGTCAACAAAGATGGTGAAGGATCTTGAAGGAAAAGCTTAGAARGAACAGCTGAAGTCACTTGGTCTGTTCAGCCTGGAGGAGACTGAGGGGAGACCTCCATGCACTCTACAGTTGTTGCCTCATGAGAGGAAGAGGAGGGGCAGGCACTGATCTCTTCTCTGTGGTGAACCATATAAGACCTGAGAGAATGGCCTGAAGTTGTGCCAGGGGAGGTTTAGSCTGGCTATTAGAAAATAATTCTTCAGAGARGGTGGTTCAGCACTGGAAGAGGCTCCCTAGRGAAGWGGTCACAGCATCAAGCCTGACAGAGTTCAAGAAGTGTTTGGACAACACCCTCAAAAACAGTGTGACTCTTGAGAATGGTGCTGTGCAGGATCAGGAGTTTGACTTGATGATCTTTGTGTGTCCCTTTTAATTCAGCATATTCTGTGATTCTGTGATCATCTGTTAGGTAGTTCCTTACTGCACTGTTCAGATTTTATTGTTACTTWGTGCTTACCCTTGTGGCTTTCTCAACTAATATGTTTGGAAAGGGTAGTGGAAGAGTTTATGAATATGCAGTCTGTAGCAATCAGGATCTCAGCACAGATTTTTTTTTCTCCCAAATTTCAGGTACATTGCCATGTCTTGGTCAACARTTTATGTCTARAAGATTTTATATGCACAGTCAATCCCTTATATCACTTACTAAGATTTTAAAGTTTAGCATGATATCAATCACCAAGAATTTGCTGTGGCAAGAAATCTCTTAAGCTCCCAGAGTAACTTTAGGAAGCACCCCTGCTCAAGGGGAGAGACTGGTGTGCAGCCTGCTACYGTGCCAGAGAGCTCAGCGGGCCCTGGGCTGTCTGCTGCTTATGGAGTGAAATGATKGACTTAGAGTCACATTTGAATGCCAGCAAGGCATCTGAGTCACTGTTGCTGACAGCTCTTGGCTACCKTGTTGCCATCTGTCCCCSAAAGTCCAGAGTAAACTGGATGAGGCCACCACTGCCGCCACTGGTGGTTATGGTTGAGGCTGGACAGGGGAAGGCGGAGTGCTACCTGACAAGGCTGATCTGGTTACACTCTGCTCCCAGGAACCTTTCCCTGTCCGTGCTGCTCCCTGGCAGCTAGGTGCAAGAAAAATCCACAAGATTGCTTAGTCAGAGGTGTTTGGGGCAATGTCTTCATGATGAAGTTGCAGACTCCTCTCCCAGACTGAGCTAAYGCTTAACCTAAAATCTGCAAACTTTAACTGAAGAAATAATATAACTTAGGTTCCCTTTCTATGCAGCTGTACTTCCCACTGGTTAGCAAGCAAGTTCACCATTTTTCTCCTGCTCTTCTGTATCCCAGTATATCTTCAATTATTCTCTGTAAAGAAAATGGTTTCAGTGAGCAAGGCTAAGGCAGGCAGTCTTCTAACTTCATTATTACAGGAGTTAGAACTGGCATGTAAGATAGGATTGGTAAATTTAGAACCCTTCAGACAGGTATGAGAGACTACAAATGAATTATCTACCTACCTTTAGCTAAAACAGGAAGGCATTTCTTCTGTCTCTTGGGGTTAGTCTATTAGATGTTCTTTACAATATCTATCAGAGTCGCCAGGCAGGAAGCCCAAAGCTCTAGTTCCACTTATTATATTCCYAGTAAAATGTATTTTAATAAAGTCYGATAATGTTTCAKACTTAYGTAGTCATAGGTACACATAGGGACAGAATTTCACTGGTTAGGCAATTTTATCATTAAAAAAGACACAATAATGGGCTGACAGTATCTCCAGGACCAGGCAGAACCTGAATAGGACTTTTCGATATTTCATATGTGGGTTTACATATTTCTAGAGGAATATAGAATTTCATTATTATCCTTATATTTCTTCTCAAAATTGCACAGAATGGCTGCTGAGAATTTAGAKACAACTGCACAAAGCAAATTTTTACCTTTAGAATTATTTCAGGGTCTTATGAATTTTCTTGCCACTACCAATCAATGGAAAAATATCGAACTCCCAAGTCACAAGTTTAAATTAAAATATTCAAATATATATCAGAGCATTAACTGTTATAATGAGAATTCCTTTATGTTTTTTCAATTGTCTTCAAACTTTTCTTTGTATTTGTATTATTCGATAGAGATACCAGGCCAAAAACCTTCTTTTGAAAAAAGTTATTTAAGTTTTTGACAAGTGGCAGAATTAATAATGCAAGGCTTATGATTTAAAAACCTAGTAAGTTGGAGATATAAAACTCTGCTCATAAAAACTAATCACATTTCTAAAATGCAGGATGTAAAATTATTTTATGTATTTTCGGTGACTATGATGAAAGATGATATTATTGAAATTGCAAGGTCATATTTTAAATATTTAGAATTTTATTACTGAAGTTGAGGCTTTGTCAATTAAGTATACTTTGTACAACTTCTAGTAACATCATGCATCAAAGCTTCCTATCCACCTTGTCCCTGCCAAAGGATTTCTGGTCCTGCAGGGCATATGCTTCATGCAGCACAAACTAGATATTTCTGTTCACAGTGGGAAAGAGAGGTCTTAAGGAACTAAATTTTCTTTACAAAACAAAAATAGAAGGGTTTCTCTCTCTGCCTCTGCCCTTTACATCCCATGGGAGCTCTACAAATCTTGGAGAGGTTCAGATGACTTTTGTCTTCGCACAGTAGTATATTATTCCTGCTTTTCCTTTCCCTGCAGCCTATGATCCTGCATATCCAGACCAGCAACGTCTGGGGTTTTCTTTAGCTTTTTTTTTTATTACCGGGGTTCTAAAAAGAAGAGGAATGGMACTGAGGAGGAAGGTGTATTGAGTTTTGCTGAACACTGGCTTGCTTCAGTGCAAAAGGCTAGGCTTGAGGTTTGAGGAGATTRCATACAATCAGGCCATAAGGCCATAAGGCTACCAGCTAGTGAGCTTGAGGAAAGATTGGCAGGCTGAATGAAAGAGGGGATTAAATCAGTTTCTCAGTAAATGTGAATTGCTACTTTGTGTTGAATAGTTAAGTAATAGAGGAGTGGGAAAGAAGACAAAAAAGAGGTGAGCCCAGAGTTCAAAGATCATCCAGAGTGAGGGTCTCCCTTTCTCTCTACTGATAGAAATGCATTGTCTCTGGTAAGTAGAGAATTCAAACTCTACTTTGTCAAGTATTGGGAAACAAAAGTTGACTTTTCTCACAGGGGAACAATCAAAAGCTCTGTCACAGACAGGTTTCCCATTTTCCAAAATACTGACTTCCAGAGAAGATTAAATAGAGAGAGACTAGAAATTGAAAAGAATTTATCAGATTCCCAGGCAAATACCTCTCATCCTTTCTTGCTCCATACCATGCAATATCCTAGGGGCTACCTGTGAAAAAGACCTGCCTGTCTTTTACACTTCTACCAGCAAAATCCTTTTATTCTTTGTAAAACATTTTTCTGATTATGCTCCTGCCTTTCAGAGAGATAACAACTCAGTAAACTGAGAAGAACAGATTCCTGTTAGCAACTTCACACACACACATAAGCACACAAATCTTTTGTGTCAGGATCCTGCCATCCTTCAAATATGTTGTTACGTAAACCAAACCAAATTTCAGGGGAGTCTGATGCCTGAAAGTGTCAGGAATTCCATTCTGGATTTCACACAGATCCAAAGCTTTTAACAAGTCTTTGCATGCTAGTCTGTCAAGGGACCTCATTTGCAGTACTTTGAAGAATGATTTTATCTATCAAGTCAGTACCATTTTCTTCAGCCACATCAATTGTCTTGAAGACCCCCTACCCAACTAGCAATGAGRTCTGCATAATCAGTGTGATAGAGACAGAAAATACTATGTATCAGCCAACAATATCTGATATCTGATCAAGATCCTAATTAATAAGTAGCCACTTTTAGYTAACCAACCCTTTGCAGTCTCACTGTGATCAGTTCTGCTCTACTGATAGGCTACAATTGATCACCCATTTTATTTATGGAAGCCCACTGAGGAAAATAGAGTTGCTTGGGCATAAATAGGAAGTATTCATAGAGATACAGAGATTCTAGGGTGAYTTTGTAATTGAAATTGAGACAAAACTGAGGCGCAACAAAAGCAGCAACTCACAGTTCACAACTTCCCAAGCAAGATTTGATATAGATACTTCAAGAAATGCTTGATATTATTATATTATTAAAAAACAGGGCCACCATGATTATTTTTAAATGTAATTTTATAAAATAAATTGTTTTTAAGACTTCCACTGAGCAATATTCTCTAAGTGCACTTTCTGAAGAACTGTCTTCCCATGAGTGAGTTAAATGCATTTGGATACACTGGTGTGAAATTCAGTGTTACAATTCACTGAGTAAAAATTGCCACTGTGTTTGTACATTCAATTGTAACATATTTCTTTGTAAATACATGTATACACACATAAAAATAATTAATAAAATAGAAATKAGACTGAATCCTTTTATAAATCATATGCTAGGGAAAAGGAGACTGTGTGACTAACTAAGAAAAAAATAGAATCTAAYTGTACTTTAGTATTTAATACAAGTTGTACTTTTTAATTTCCCTCTTCTACTTTACAAAATCAGCATAGTTTTGTCTAGAAAAAAAAGGAAAAAAACTGCTCTGTGCTTGTTACCTGAGCYAGGCAAAATACATAAAAAACTGAGATTGCTGCTTTTCAAAGGAGATTAGGATAATTACAGTAAACTTAAAATCAGGAGAWTTGCTGATAAAAGTCTGGTTCATTTTCTTTTAGCCATCTGTCTGTCCCTGAATTGATGTACACAGTCAAGTTATTAGGGTGGCTCTGTAAGTCCTCTTTAATGAAATCTTGCAGGCAGGAACATAGAGGATCCAATTATCTTTAAATGAACATACATGTTGTTACATCCAGAAAAAAACAACTGTGATAAAATACTAAAAACTTTGCAGAGTCASGTTTCAATAAATAAATAATAATTATGCAGTGCCAAGTATATCTTTACAGTTGATCCTATGTTTTTTCCCAGTCCACATATGCCCTGCGATAGGGTTTTATGTTCACACATTGGCTGTTCTGACCTGTCACAATGAATAGGTGACCTGGACACCAATGGGAACACTGGACTATAATGTGCAACCACATTCATGGGTATTTTTTCCCTACAGGATAACTTTTTAAGTAATTGCCAAGAGGAGACTTTTTTATCACCCTCCTCCTTCTCTTCCTGATAATTTCTAATTTCTTTTAATGCCTAGATCAATTAAAAACACCTATATTGGGTTTTCRCAACAGGGAGACTTCAGGAGTGGGTTCAGCAAGAAGCCTCTAGAAGCTTCCCCTGTGTCCATTGCAGCCAATGCCAGGCAGCTCCAAGAGGGACCTGCTGCTGGCCAAGGCTGAGCCCATCAGCATCAGTGGCAATGCCTCTCATTTAAGAAGAGGGAAAAAGAAATTTGCAGCAGAACAGCAGCCAGAGAGAAGAGTGAGAATAGGTGTGAGAAACAGTTCTGCAGACACCAAGGTCAGTGCAGAAGCAGGAAGAGGAGGTGCTCCAGATGCCAGAGCTGAGATTCCCCTGCAGCCTCTGGTGAAGATCATGGGTACACAGCTGTGCCCCTACAGCCCATGGAGGACCCCATGCCAGAGCAGGTGGATAACTGAAAGAGGCTGTGACCCTGTGGAAACCCTGTGATGCAGCTAGTTCCAGGCCAGTGGGGAAGAGGAAGTAGAAAAAATCAGGAGTGAAGTGGTTCCTGAGAGGAAGGGAGGGGTGAGGGAGAGGTATTTTAAAATTTGTGTTTGTTTGGTATGATATGATTGGTAATAAATTAAAATAATTTCCTCAAGTCAAGCTTTCATTTGTGATGATAATCTGTCAGTGATAGCTCCCTGTCCTTATCTTGACCCACAAGCCTTTTTTATGKTTTTTTTTCACCTATCCAGCTGAGGAGTGATAGAGCATCTTTGGTGGGCACCTGTTGTCCAGTCAGGGTCAACTCACTACACTTCCCCTTACTGTTCTGTTCAAAGTGTGGCTTTCACTCTCTTTCTGTTCTGCCCATATCCAAGTTGTTTTTCTTTTTTATTCATCTATACCCTTCATTTTCACTCCTCACTGACCTCCTTTCACCTAGCAGTGAATGTCTTATAAGCACATCTGGAATTTTCCACCTCATTTTAGTCCCAACCCTGGTGCCAAAATGGTCTCCCAATAGCAAGCAGAGGGAGTATTGTTTGCCTCTTTGTCCTTTTGTTGCTTATTGTTTGCATATGTTTGGTACAGAGATAATCTTAATTGAATTTAGCATGTCAGAGTACTATGACTCTCCTTTGATGCACTGAGATTCAAACAAGAGCTTGTTTTCACGAGGGTGGCGAAAGAAACCATATGTGATTCAAAATGTGTAGATAATGGATGTTGTAAAGTATCATGACAAAACAGTTCTCAATTTCATTGCTATTTGATATCTAGTCAAACCAACATATCCCTATGGTCCCTGGAAGCAAAAGATTTGTCATTTTGGCAAATGAGGATGATCTGTATGGATGATTTTCCACATAATTTCACATTTATAGAATTTTATCATCACCATCTGAATGCTTCAGACCAAATGTGTCAGATACTGCAGAAGAACAAAAAATGGAAAACATGTTCTTATAAGGGTATGCTAACAAGCAACCTTGAAAGTAATTGATAAATGCTTCTTCATTCACCTTTAGTATCCCATATGTGTGGAGAATTTCCATGCAGAAGACAGGCTGGACCATCTGTCCAGATCTTCTTTAATCCTTCATCACTTTGCCACTTTCGTGTAATTTACACTATTAATTTCATGCCAATAAAAATCTGTAGACCACACCATAAAGTTTTGTTGTCTGTATATTGATAAAATTATGGCAATTGGCAGGCCTTAGCATTTTCACTATAATATTCCTTATTTCTGTCATAAACCCCTAAAATGTATTTTTCATCCACATGTCCCTGTGTAAACTAACAATCCTGATCATTTTTCTTCACATTATACTATTCATGAGCATGAAAGAATCTGAAACAGTGAGTCTCTTCAGCTCCAGTGAAAAGGAATTGCCATCAGCATCCAGAAACCCAGGAAAAAGGCTCCATCTGGAAAGAAAGAATACTTTGCTGCTTAGTTAAAAACAACTACTTGTGTTAACACAATAACTGAAATTGTGAAAGAACAATTCCAGAGGAGGGCCACTGAATTGATCAGAGCGATGAAGCACCTCTCCTATGAGGATAGGCTGGAAGAATTTAGACTGTTCATCCCAGAAAAATGAAGGTTTTGGGATGACCTAAGTGGGGCCTTCCAGGATTTGAAGAGATTTTACAGGAAAGATGGGGCAAGACTGTCTGAAAGAGCAGGTGATGACAGGACAAGGGGGAATGGGTTCAAATTGAAAGAGAGTAGATTTAGATTACATGTTAGGAAAAAATTATTTACTGGGATTGTGGTGAGGCACTGGGCAGGTTTCCCAGRAATGGTGTGGATGCCACATCCCTGGTGGTGCTCAAGGCCATGCTRGATGGAGCTCTGAGCAGCCTGGTGTAGTGGAAAGTGTCCCTGCCCATGATAGGAGGATTGGAATGAGATGATCATCAAGCTCCCTTTTCAACCCAAACACTTTAAAAAAATACATAAAAGAGAACTAATGTTCATTTTCACCAGACAACAATTATCTTCTACAATATTTGATCTTCAGAGTAAAAAAGCCTTCATATCTAATTACACATGCCTTCAAAAATAGAAAAAATAGATAATGAAAAGGCATATATTGAAAACTACTTGCCTGAACAGTATTCTCAAATTCCTACTGATGGAATAAAAAGAGAATTTAATTACTGTATTAGTCACTTTTTTCTCATTTCCACTTTTTTTTGTGGTAATTTTCATTTTCACAGATACTTGAAAAATGTAGGAATAAAGAAAAACAAAATAAAAATATACTTTTTTGCTTTGATTGACGTTTCTTCTGTTCTTTTAACTGTTTCAGCATTTGTCCAATAATAACTCTGAAATATTATGGAGTAGGGATTGTGATATTAATTGACATATTGTAAACAAAGCATTTAAATGAGGTTTCACTGATTATATTGGAAAGAATCCTCAGAAGTCAACAGCAAAACTTCTGTTGATTTTGATAGAAACAGAACTGATCCCATGCTCAGTGACTTGCATCAGAAAATTATCAAGATTGTACCACAACACTGCTACCTTGTGGCATGACATAGAGCAAAATCATTATTGCTTTTGTGGCATGCCTCTCCCTTCACTAACAGGGATGCCACGTGTTACAAACTGCTAATGCCTCATCCTACACTTGAAGGTATGATTCCCTTTCCACAGTAAGTCTTTATATAACAATTAGGGGAAAGCTATGCCTATCTTACTCATTTTATGACAACAAAATATTAAAAGGCAATGCCAAATCACTTTCCCCTTACAATTCCAATCCATAACATATTCTTAAAGATTTTAATTATCTTGCAAAATTTTGTAATGCTGATGTTACAAAAATAGGATATAGTTTTCCAGTAATGACCTGAACAAGTTTGGAACTAGTTTGTATATCACAGATAAAAATACCCTTCCTTACTCCACTATATTTATGTCTCATTAGTTTATGGACCTAAAGCCCTCCAGGGATTGTCACTCAGAAATCCATCTAATGTTTATGAGCTCTAAATTTTGCATTTGGATCTCTAATTTATCCAACAGATATGGAAAATCATATAGATAGAAAACTCCCTAGTGCCTACAAAGCTCTGGATTTTAATAGAGAGGGCAGAAATAATATAATGTTAATATAAGCATGATGCTTAGCACATTAATGGCAAGATAAGTGTATCACCTAGGAGGAAAGACATTCACTATATTTCAGGTAAGTGGAATAATATTCCTCCCAGGACTGCTGGCTTGTAATATTCAGAGTTTAGTACGATTGTGTGTTAATGTCACCCAGCTCCTGTTGGAGAAGTTTTTTAATGGAACATTGTCAACACAGGAAACTGAGGATCAGCTATTTTCTAGTAGCTCTAAACTTTGGGGACCAAGGGGGCACTGCCCATTCCCCACCACACATTATCAATGCTGTTTTTATTTGAAAGCTCTATCCAAACAGGCATAAATGCAAAAATAATGGCAGAAGTTGARCACATGTTAGTCCAAAATTCAAACTTACTCAGAGAACTGAAAACGTTATGCAGTTATTACTATGCTACTATCTGAAACTTCTGTTAGACATACATAGATTTATCCATCCATTCAGCTTCCTACAGCATAACACATGGTGCAGTTGATGGATCCAAACACAAGTGTCTTTCCTACTGATGCTGTATGAAAATCATAAAGACTCAAAACCACTATTGAGTTAATAAAATAAAATAAAATAAAATATAACATTTATTTATTCATCCATAAAGACAACTATGTCCTAGCAGAATGCTTGTAGCTCTACTATAAAGTTTAGGAAACTTAACTGGAAATGGAATTTTGCCAAGAGAAGAATTTTAGGAATAGGTAAGAAGATAGGGATAGGTATTTAGCAAGACGCTAAAAAGGCTGATCATCAGCAGTAGTATCTTAACTATGAATGCTACATGAAAATTCGCAATAGACACTACAATTCTGAAATTTGGTTAAAATAATAATACTGTTTGTAGTTAAATCCTCCTGTTCTGGCCAGAGGAATTTAGTGAGATAATAATGTCTCTACCTCATGACTATTTGGGCTTCAGCTGTGTATAAGATGAGTTTTCATACCAAATAAAAAATTCAAACTAAATGGGATGGACCTCATGGAAGTTATTGAGGTGATTGGTTTTTACTAGAAAGGTGATATGTTTTACAAAAATATTCAGTAATATTTAAGTTATTTTCCCATTAAGGTCTGCCTGTTTAAGATCATAAAGCTTTTTATACTCCCTTTRCTCACAAAGATATAACTGAATAGATATTTCCTAGATGATTAAAGTTTTTTGTTTCTATTTTTTTACAGAGATTGAAGTTTTACAGGGATTATTTTATTTACCTGGAAATAATATGCCTGCAATGTATCGCTTTTTTTCTCACTTCAGTCCTGTGAACCAGGAGATAGATACTTAGATTATTGTTCTGCCTGCTCTGTGTTAAGATGTGTTCAGATGTAGTATAAGTGCCCTGGTAAATATATTTTGAGTTGCATAACATGCATARTATACACTTCTATAACATAATTCTTGGAATTAATACTGAAGGTAGTGGATTAGGTGCTTTATAAAAGTAGTATATGTAATAAAATTTGCTGGCAGTAGCAACCTAACAGCAGATGGGATTTTACAAAGAGCACATAATGATGATTCATTGTAGCATGTACATGTGGATCCCTTAGATCTTCTTTCAGTTTAGTTCATTCTTTGATTTATAAAGTGATTACCTAGCTACATAATTATTTGAAAAAGCAAGCAAAAGTGCTGTCAGCCATCTGCTGAATTGCTCGTAGATATAAGCAAGATTTGTCTTTCAGAAGCAGATTTCTTTCCTGTAATGCCACTTACTGATGTGAAATTAAATACCCATGGTTTTCACCTGATATGCTCTCTATTGTTAAATCAGCAAGTGATCATAGACTGATAAAATATATTTCAGAAATGTATCAGTGGGGAAGAGAGGAAGACAGTTTAATGATTAAAATACTGAATTGAATTTGAAAATCCRGAACTGCTATTCACAAACTCTTTATATATCCCTAAGCATGCATCTCTCTCTCTTTCTCAGTTGTTCTGACATGAAAATAAGGCTCATACTGCTCCATGTCACAGAAGGATGGTGGAGAAAAAAAAAAAAAACATAAAAAATTGATAGGTAGTTTAACCTTCAATAAACTACACTTTACTATGTTGATCCCATTCTATTTCCTGATAGAAATAACCAAATTGGTCCCCTCTGCAATTACTTACCTAAAGGGGAACACTAGGCAGAATATTTGAAGGGGTTAGGAAGAGTTTACATGCTCTTTGCATTTTGTATTCAGACTCCCCATTCCTGAGACATGCCTTTAACTTCTGAAGCAATGTAGAGTTTCCTGTCAARCCATCAGTTCTGCTACACACATTCTTCCAGCCTGCTCCTCATGCCCAGCTGGCCTGCAGGAATAAAATTAAAAAGGAAGCAAACAGAAAAAGGGAGTGCCTAGGGAATGTATTATATAAGCAGTGCAGACCTGAGTTTTGACTGAGTGTTGATCAGTTTTCAGTTCAATTACATTGACAGTTTCTCAAAGCATCTTATATAACCCCCAAAATACATCATGAACTTACCCATAGAAGGTAAAATGTAAATGGAGGAACACYTGAAGCATACATTGTTTTTCTGAAAGATGTGGAAGATTCTAAATGCAGAGGTTTTGCAGACTCCTGTTTCACTTCAACAGATTTTTGCACTATCTCTGATAGGGTAATATTCATGGTGTCTGTTTCTACAGTGAAAGTATTCGTAAAAATAGTTGTTTTCCAGACTAAACACTACTCAATTCTTTCCCTAGTTATTTCTTTTTCACAAGAACTTTAAAACCAATTTGAATTTATCAAACAGATCTCAGATTGTGTGAAAATAATGACAAGTATAATTACCATTTTTTCAGACTTTATACACAAATCAAATTAAAGGAAAATAATTCATTGCTGACTTAACACTGATTGCACTGGACTTAAAGGAAAAAGGGATCTACTCCCAAATTACTGCAGTGGTATACTTGTCATCGACACCATATACCTCACTCTGTTCATCTCAGTGGAGAATATCAATGAACTAAATAGATCAACYACAGGTAAGAGAATTAATCTTAAAACAGAAGGAATTTACTGTTAGAATAATGTGTAAGAAAGAATACATCCGGAGTCAAATGCAACAGTTTTGCCTACATTTTCTCAAAATCTTGATAGATTTAATCCTTATAAGATTACTCAGGTTACACATTTACATCTGACTCATAAAATATTTTGAGGAAACATATTTCACCTTCTTTCTAGGAAGTGTCAGATGTTTAAGAAATAATGTTCTATTAATAGCCAGCATATTGCTCAGGATAGCAGAACCATCTGTCTGGGGCATATAGACCAACAGGTACAGGAATTGTAGCCAAAGGTACATCAGGTTTGAGGGTTTAATGTTAGTTTCAAATCTGCAGAAATTCAGCCATAAAAATAAAGATATCTTCTACTGCTATTCTAGCTCAAAAAACATGTGAAATTCAGTGCAAGTCTCTTGAAAGAAAGGTTTCAACAAGAAGCAAGTTTGAGAAAGCATATTAAAATTCTATCTATACAACAATTACTTTCCAAGTATTCTAGCTACAACTGGTAGTGTTTCTTATTTTGAAGTATACTTTTTCTTCCTGGCTGATAAACAAACACATTGTGATCAGACACTCCTGATATCAAASATTTTGCCACAAAAATTACCCTGATATCCCTACTTCAGTTAATCTTTGGCCTCATAATATATCCTTTTATTATGGTATAATGAGCCCACTTAAGCTAGAAGTCTTTCCAGCTTTGCAAGGTTTAATAATCAAAGATCAGCACATAGTATCTCAATCCCTAAATTACTTAGAATTTGATATACCATACCAAATATATTTCATGCATATAAAATGGTGTAGTAGAAATAACAACTGAAAGACTCATCCTGTTGCACTTCAAAATTTAAAAATCTAAACCACAYATATAAGGCTAACATATAAGCAAAAGTCACATGGGGACTCCAGCATATGGCTAAGTCATCACAACAATACCAATATTAAAATACTCACATGTTTATTTTTGCATTAGTCCATTTAAGGAAGAAAAGATGAAGTTAAGTTGAGAGGAGAATAAATTATGAAGAATGAAACTGAAGTATATTATCTGTGTGGAGGGGAACTAAAGGCAATGGATGAAAGGAGCATCAGCTGGTACTGCACACAGAATATCTAGCTAAAGCTCTTGAGAACTCTGAGTGAATCCTTCASAGGGCCCTCAAGGCTATTGCCTCCATCTGCTCAGAAGTCTAYGCATCAACTGGCCCTTAAGTTCTTAAAACCTCTCCTATTTATCTCTGGATCTGGTAACAGTGTGGTCAAACGGAGAAAGCACCATCCTGCAATGCAAAAGTCAGCAATGAGTTACTGGGCACCAACTGCATAAAGACTTGGGCAGTCTCACATCTGGTAGGTGAGTTGTAAGGAGAAAATATGGTCCTATGACTTGATTCACACAGGAAAAAGAAATAGATAAATGTTATTACTATATATAAACATGCCAAAGAAAAGGCAAAATGGTGCCAAAATTAAGAAGGTGGGATTAATGATAAGAAGCTTCTTCATTTCCACATTAGAAAAAAGGTTGTTGACCAGATCTGATTAATTTACACAGTAATCTTCCTGGCTCAGTTTCAGAACTCCTCTGCCTCATGGACTSAATGTTAGGCCACATGAGACTAGCAAATATAAAACCCTGCTGCTGGAACTACAAGCCACTAAAATTCTGACTCAGAGAATAATTGGACTTTAAAATAAAAAGGTAAACGGGACATGTAGAATTTATGTGAGGTTCATGTTCTTTATTTATTATGCAAATATCTAATTTCCCTACAGAAACCCACACTAACTTCATATGTTGGTTAATTCTTCATGTATGTGGCAACCACAAGGTCACAGGGAACTCAGTACAAGGATACAATTCCTTTTTTTCTAGAAACACAAGCCATCTTCAACATTGCTGTAAGTTGTCGTGTATAAAAACAGTGTTYCCCCATTGTCATTAAAATGTGCATAAATTAATTCCTCTTCCACAGTAAAGACATTTTTGGAAGAGCAGTTCTATGGAGACAATCTACATCTTGGAAYCTTTTTTGCATCAGTTCCATACACATGAATAATCATGCATTTGTGTTTGCAGAATTACTTGCATTAGCAGGGTGTGGCTGTGACTTGTGTCTGTGCGACTTTGAAATATTTTGAACTTTCATTCTAAAAAGTTTTTTATAAAGTGTAAAAATGTATCTATAGGCAAACAGTAAAAAACAGATTTACCCATGAATGCATGGCATCATCTTTGCAATTAGTGTGCAAAAATGTTTAGCAGATACGTTTGATTCAGCAACTCTGAAAGTTACAGCAAAATAATTTATAATGATTCAAAGTCTGCATCACACACAGTGATGTATATTTGTATATTTATATACAATATATATAAGATATAAAAAAATATATACTTGTATATTTAAAGTTATATCTTGTAAAGTTCTTTTTTTTTTTATGTGGACTGAACGTTGTATTTTCTGATGAGGTATTTCTATGACGTAAGCCCCTGACAGTCCACTAATATTTGCAGGAGCATTTCATTCTACCTTTTACTTTAGAAAAACATCATAGARTCATAGAACGGCTTGAATTGGAAGGTGCCTTAAACATCATCCTGTTCCAAGTGTCCTGTCATGGGCAGGGACAACTTCCACTATACCAGGTTGTTCAAGTCTCCACCCAACCTGKCCTTGAACTATATATGAGATATGTAATGAAGATAAGCACAGAGTGTATCAAATTGGATCATCAAATATTAAACCCATAAATTTCTTATACATTAAAAATGTGCATAGTTTCTTTTTATCAATTTCTGTCTTGTTTCCAGACTTGGAGAATGTAAAACTTTATTCAAATGAAAATGAATATGACTTGATTCATAAAAATTATTSTCTGAAACTGCAGTGTACACACAATTTACCTTTTATTTATGCAATAAAACCTACAGAACCTACTTWAAGATTTTGCTTTCAGAGAAATGTCTCTTTGTAATAATCAACTTTAAAAAACCTCCTCATTCAGGCTGCTTTGACTATTTTTAGCAGTGGAACTTAGTATTTACCAATAAAAAAATCCAWCAAAAAGTACCATTAAAGCTCATGACAGCTAAACACAGAATAAAAGCTTCACATTTAAGTATTTCAGGGTGTAATAACACCTTTTTTAAAACCATGTCTGTATTTGGAAGAGATAAAAATGCTCCCATTTCCTGGTCTCCTGTGCTTCACGGTAAGAAACTGATGATTCATTCTTACTGCTGCTTTGGACAATTCATGTGTACTGAGCACAATCCATCCTTGCAAACAAATACAGGAGTTTTTATGTCCCTTTCAAACACTGAGCTTTGTGTTAYTCTGAGCAGCAATTGCAGCACTCTCACTCTATTGGGCTAATAGAGATATGGTTTTTTGCTGTCATAAGAGCTGAGCATAGAAATCAAAATATGAAAGTTCAGTTTATGAGGAGATATGCTACAATTTCTAGCAGAAAAGTCAGCAGTAGCAAAAGATTTTAAAAAATTATATATGTGGTACATAAAAGTCCATTAGAATGTTTGATTCTTCCTTTTTGTCTTTTGACAGATGCAATTTTCAAGAAAATGATCCCCTCAAGAAATGGAGGTGAACCCRGTGATTCAAGAATGTTTAGGGAATGTGCTGTGCAATGGGAATAATTCAAATAGATAGGTCCTTCAGGAGAAATCCCTAAAAACATCCATATATTTAGAAAGACATTATAAACACCTCTTACAAGTTTGAAACCTTAGGAATTTTTTTAAAGTTACAGATTAAATTCTTGCAAAGAGAGCTCCAAGTCATTTCCAGTTGCTCCTGATCTGTATTGCCACATTCACAGCTAGACTGTATGAGTAGGGGAATCTCTTTCCATAGCGGGGAGAGCCTGATCTCTACAGAAAGGAAACATTTGTGCACTTGAGTTTGGTGCTTTCCTCTCTCCATCTTCATTGGTGACTGCAGTCCCAGCTCAGTTAAGCTGTACAGCCTTCTAGATCAATYCCCTTGTGAACTCAGATGCACTGTCTTGCATATTTTGAAGTGTTCAGTAGGTGAGGTATAGAAGTGAGAAATACAGCATRTATTTATTTGCATGGAATCTATCCTTCAGGAGGAGTCTAAATCCCACCAAGACYGATAAAAATGAAGAATTTAAGCACRCAGTTTGCCTCAGGTYCTCACAGTTAAATCATGCCTTCAGTGAAATCTTAGGGAATTTTGCCAAAAATCAACTCCATCTAAGTAAAAGAAAATACTAGGTTATCCAGTAAAAGATAACCACCTCACATTCAAATGCAGCAACTTTGCCTCCTGAAATCATGTCATATCAGGATTTTTTAACAACCATTTTTAAGGAGAACATGAAACTAGAAAWAAGTTACACAGCTCAAGAATGAATGCACATGTAGATATTTTTTAGAGTACTATGATTTTAAACTTTTACTCTCATTTAGTTCTTGTTCTTTCAAGAATGCACTAGAGTACGTTATTTGTAAAATAGAAAGAATATAAACCACTATTTTTTAAAAACCAAAAGAAACATGGTTAAGACAGACATCTTCCTGGAATGACTTTGGTATGACTGACCTTGATTTGGCAGAGAATAAGGGCAGCCTTGACTGAACAGCCACTTGATGTCCCTACTCATTGTATTTTTTTATGATTTCTATGAAAAATAAAAAAGCGAAGCCAACTTTAAGCAACTGCTTGCAGTCATAATACTACTTTACATCTGAAAAGCAGCTGGTTTAGTATTTGAATTACCATMATAAGGCACATTAATTCAAGAAAATGTAATAAAAAAATTAATCTATCACACAAAGGTTTTCCCTGGGAAAACCTGTTCCCATTACCTAAGAYGTACTACCCTTTAGTGTGTGTCTTTCACTGAATGCGAAATTTTTTGTAATTTTTGTGGCCAAAATACTTTCAGGGAATGCTAAGCTTGCAAATACCTTGTGTCTTGAATACTTGCACAAAAATATAGGACAAACTTTGAATTTCATATAAAGGGACATTCTTCTAATTTCCATAGAGAAAGAGTAGACCACTCAAGCTGATACTGTAGGCAGCAGTTGTATTACTTATTATGTGACATGTAGGGAACAATAAAGCAATATATAAATATTTATTATGCCTTGAAATATTTTTAATTATTATTCACTTACAATAAATTACTCACTGGRATGTTCTGTTCTATTTAAATAAGATGGTAATAATGTGATTAATTCCATTATACAATGAGTTTCATTATCCAAAACCACAATTAAACAACCAGTGGCGGTCCTGTTGGACTGAGAGATCTTGTTTGAGAAGCATTGCTAATGTTTGTCAGAGTCAGAAGTCCTTATCCAGTAATGAGGGGTGCTTAGGTGTTGAAGTTAATATCTTTTCCAGCCGTTCCATGACTGAAGCTAGGCAGACTAGGAGTTGGCATAAAACTTCAGTAAGAGCTCAGAAACTTTAAATCTGTGATCTCATTGAACTCAGGATCTTAAGAAATTGTCTGTGTTCATAATAACAAATTCTGTCTCTATTCACAGGAAATAAAGGAGAAAAATCTCACCAGCTCTGTTTCATGTGTCAACRACTTTCAACGCAGGTTAAACTGTAAGCAAATCAGTCTGATTCCAAGCTTTTAATTCTTTCCAGAATTAGCACTAGCCTGAGGGGATTTCACAGAAAGGCAGTGTCTTATCAAGCAGAAAGGACAGGAAGGGGAAAGAGGGAAGGAGGAAGGAAGAAAAGAAAAAGTGGAAAACTGTTACCATCTAGCTCTGTGAATATTACATCAACAATGTCAAGTATACAAATGCTTTAGGGGAAACACATCTATCAATGTATTGTTAAGGCATGATTTATTTTGTCACTACATGGACTAGGATTGCTTATGTCTTATGTGGTTTGTCAGAAAAAATATAGTACCTAATATAAATTGAGATAAAATATTTGATCATTAAGCTGAAAATTGTCTGATATTATAAGTGAGGAAGAAAGTAATATACACCTTAACRTCCCACTTCCCCACTTTACATTCATCTTTCTATCAATATAGATCTTAAATAGAAAGTATCATTTAAAYTTAAGTATTAGTATAAATCAAGCATTATATCAAACTAAAAACCCTKTATTTCTTCTATTACTAAAATACAGAAGCACAATTATGTATGAACTATGAAAAAAATGCTTACCAAAATACCTAAAAGGTATAGCTATTCTRTACTTTAATAGATAGACCCAGCACTGTGGAGAATAAAACAAAATGAAAAAAAAAGAATATAGAATTCATTTACCAAACTAATTGAAAACTGATCAATGAACAACAAAAAGAATACCCTTATTTTTTCCCCACAGGATTTTCCTGTGTTATCTTGCAAACTTCTGGGAAACTTGCAAAGAAATAAAACAATAGGGTGCCTCAAGATTCCTCTGCAATGGCTGTTAGAATCCCAGATCTTCTATTAATTCCAGTGACTCTGGAACACCCAATGCATCTCTGAGTAGGCACAAACTTTGCACATCAGTTGTCAAAATGTTGGTTTTATTACTTTTTAARACCAGGTCTCTTGGCAGGCATTTAYRTCACACTGCRSACAACATTAGTAATTTTTAATAGTTAAATGTGAATTTACAGAATAACTGTCCAGTTTTAATACATAGAGTATAATTTTTGGTACCTTACAAAAACGTTAAAAGCTCAGTGGATTTTACAATTTGAAAAATGTCAGCTTCAACTTCACTCCTTTTTGCAGTGAAAAAATAAAAAGCTGCAAAAATTGTGTTGCACTGTGAAAAATCTTTTTCTTTACTTAAACAGAACTGGAAATCATCTGAACTGTTAAGTGAAATGGTGAACTGTTAAGTGAAATGGTGCTAGAAACAACAAACATCTTAATTTCTGAGTAAGTGAAACACATACCAAAACTATCCCCAAAGTCTAAATAATGTGACTAAAAACATGATATTGAAAGTATATCCTTTGACAATTATGTGRGGTTTTGGATTTAGAACATATTTTCTTATTATATTAAGATTCTTACTGATTGAAATTAGACACTGCAGAGTACTGCATTGTGGCTAAGGTGATGTACTTTAAAA
Source organism: Alauda arvensis (assembly GCA_902810485.1). Classification (NCBI taxonomy): domain Eukaryota; kingdom Metazoa; phylum Chordata; class Aves; order Passeriformes; family Alaudidae; genus Alauda; species Alauda arvensis. The sequence goes on from CADDXX010000491.1 coordinate 149,088, forward strand.
TAAAGTTTAAATTAATGGAGCTTCATTTTTTAAGGAAAAATTACCTTTGTTCAGTTATGCAGTATTTCAGTTTAATCTTCAGAAGTACTGATTAAGTAATTGCATTGTAAAAGAGCCCATGTTCTGCTTCTGACTYCAAATGAAATTTTCTTCCTAGAATAAGAAAAAGTTTTTCCAAGAGCCTGAAATCTCTCCTAATGATTTTTTCCTTAGAGGTCACCWGAAAAGTTTATGACCTTGAAAAGTATCAAAGCCAATGTTTTTCTTATTAAAAAAGAAAGAAAAAGGAGAAAGGAAAAAAAAAGAAAAAAAATTAATTATGCTCTCTAGTACCTCAGATATCAATGTATGTTTTGTTGTGTTAAAAGGCTCTCATGAAAATTCKAATCCATCCAGTACAATATAATATATAAATCATGTATAATCTATMATTTTCTGCTGAAGAAAGTATTGATTCTACAGAATGATAGCATTTGTCTTTCAAAGATGTWGAATCTTTCTGGATAAATTTTATCACAAAGTGTATATGGTGATTATAGATAAGTTCAAAAATAGCACATAAAGGACATGGCAAAAAACCACAAAACATGAATACTGTTGTATGATTTTGAGGATAACGGGGAAAGCTGAAAGCCATAGCTATGTTTATGTTTTTTGTACAGCAACAGGAAATGGCAGAATGTCACACAGCCTCACTGGAGATTCAGAAAATAAGTGCCAAAATGGGAAGAAAGGAGCAGAGGAAATAATTTTGAAAAGCACAACAATCTAGATAACAATCATAGTAAAGTCAGACAACTGTGAACCCCAGTTTCAGATGTTAGAATAGCTGAAAGCAACTATTGTTGCTTCAACAATAAAGGCACTTCCATATAAAGAATCTTGATGCCTGATGGCAATTATTAGGATGGTAGATGGAGGAAGAGAAAGAGCAWAAAGTTATTGGTCCTTCAGGTGTCTGCCCTTTAACAAGCCAGTGGTTCTTCAGTGTGTCGATTATCAGAACAGCATTGCAGGGACATATTTCAACACAACAGGGTAGTCTCCACAAGAAGGAAAGTAATCAGAAACTGGTTTGACTCAATGGACCAAATCTTTCCCTCACGTTACTTCAAACCACTCATAGTTTCAGAACAAGCTGATACACTGAAATGCTTGTTCCCTCTGTCAGGTGAACGTGGTCTTCCCACAGAAAAAATTTTCAAAGGCTTATCTCAAAAATTATGAAGTACAAACCTTATGCCAAAAGGGTAGAGTTTTGTTTTACCAGGAGAGAATTTGAGATGACTTTCTCTTCCTGGATGCAAAGAGAGAAAMAAATTTCAGTCTTGCATAAGGTGAGGGGTGGGAAGGAAGGTGAAATAGCTGATTAATTTATAAATGGTGCAATGAAGGTAATACAGCTTTTCTAAACTCAGACAAGAATCCTATTAAACATTAGGCATTAACTAGCAACTAAATACTTCTGAACTCCTATTTTCCCTGCTAAATTAAAACAAAGGTSTAATCACTATATAACTGAAAACAATGAGAAAGGTGCAAGCACCTTAGTAAAACTAACTTTCCAGACACTAAATGTAAATTACAGAGCTTTGATTTGGGGTGGACCTAACACATGCTTATATACGAGCACACACCTTAATGTCAGATGAAACAGAGACATTATCAAATGTTRTATTTTTACTGGAAGTGAACCCAAGTGCTATTATTCTGTGTGAGAAACAATCAATCCAAGTACTGCCAGATACTGTTAATGCTTTGCAATATATCAAAACCTCTTTGGTTTTATTTATAAAACCTAAACAATGACAAGAAAACCCAATGCAGTCAGCGAAGCAGCACACTTATTACAGGATATTGGATATACGGAACAAACCATAAAGATTGTTTTAGATATTTCCCATGAAAAGAAAAGAAAGTCTTATTTTAGGTTTTGGTTTTTTTCATATTGAAAATATATATGCCCTTTAATAATTTGTTTATATATTTAAAGAATATCTCTACTTTGTCTCTACAAGCATTCATGTAAATGTAAATATATATGATCTTGCAATGTAAATACATAAATGCTTATACATATGTGTCTTATCAATTTTATTATATATTCATGTATATCTTCATTTCTAATCATCTGGGTTTTAACAGTCTTTTGCTCATTACTTCTCCTTAAGTTCTCCTAATTTTAAAACTAGTTTAATCTAATCACTTGTGAATGGCAGTGGCTGGAGAATTTGAGAACAGGATAATTTTTTCCTTAATGAGCAATCTATTCAGAATGAATGCAGAACACAGGCAAAAACATTATGTCAGATAAAATATATATGAAGTGCAGTTTATTAATGATTGATCAAAGTTTATTTCAAATCATTGACCTGAATCGGGATATTGTTCTGAACAGTAATTATTTAATACAATATTCAGCTCAAGACTGAAAAATACTGGCATGTTCATAACTACTGACATGTAGGAAATAACTCATAAAATAAATTGTAATCATAAATAATATGAGCATATAAAAAAATCTTTCCATTTTCCGTATTTGCACACATGAAAGATTTTAATAGATTTATTGTAAAAATTGTTCTGCGTACAGTCTACACATCATGTGGGGAAATATATTCAAGCTATTTACAGAAATCAGAGTTCTATTTAGGCTACTGTGATTTTCCAAGGAAAATGTCTTCATTTAAATATATGTATGAATAGCAGATTGCAAAAGTGAATAATTCAGTCAAGAAACGATATCCATAGCCAATTTCAGAGCTCACAAAATGTGCTACATTATCAGATGGCTGATGACTCCATCTACAAAGCAGCTTTGTTTTTCAACTCAAATAATTTGTTAGAATATTTTTTATAAAAGGACTCTTTATTATATACATATCATGAAAAGACCCTTTATAATACAATATACTTTAAAGAAAACAATCCCATTTTAAAAATTTTCCAGACAGTGGCAAGGAGATTTACAAATGGGAAAACAGGTAAGTAAAATATTTTGCTTCTCTCTTGAACTTTTTTTGCAAAATTTTAAAAGAATGTTCCCATAAGTTCTGAAATTCTAAAGTTTCAAACCTATAAAAGGTCTGAATGACAGTAAGAAAATTCTCTCCTTTAACATTTTCCAGAAATCTGAAAACTATATAAAATTCTTGAAAAGTATAGCATATTCAGTCTTTACATTTACATCTTCAATCTGTGCTCACAAAAGAAAAAAAAAAAAAACAAACAAAAAGGAAGGTAACTATGCAAGTATGATAAAGAAGGAAAAATCCTACTTCTTGACTGAAAAACAAATTAATTTTCTGAAGCTGCCTTACTAGTAAGAAAATTTATTTCATGYTTCTTCCTTAAGTTATTCTTAATGATTTGGTTTGGATCCTTATTCATTTAGAATTAGGAAGTGCAAGTTACAATTGACAGACTGGTTTTAGGTTTTTATATTCATTTTTTAGCTATTCCCTCCAATTCCCTCCAATCATTTCCCATCTCTTACTGCAAACACTTCCAGTGTGTTTTCAGCAGTCAGAACCATGGCTGAACCAYTCATCCTCTATGTCTTGCAACTGGTCACTTTAGTTGCAGGCATTTGATCTCATTTCAGAATGATTGAAACCTTTGAAAAAGGAGACTAATGAAAAGGAAATAATTAAAAAAATATAACAAAAGACTAAAGAAAAGACAATAATATTTTTAAAAAATCAAACACTTGTGTTTACATGGGAATATTCTGCTTTAAGATCCTTGTTGTTTATATAGGCAACGCAAAGRTCACAGAAAGGGTCACAGAAAGCTCAGTTAAGATGCTGGACAAGTATAATTTTATATTTTTCCTACTCTCATACTTTCCCCTACAGCCTGTGAGAAGCTAGATTCAGTGGACTAGTGAAATTAGACTAAGTGGAGCTGTGCTTTCACATTACAAATAACTTTATACTATGTTATGTTTCTATCACTACCCATTCCCAAATCTTTGTGGGAGGAAACGCCTATGAGATAAATTAACTAAGTATTCCTGCATTGCAAGTAATAAGTGAACACAGCAAAAAGTGCAAAACTCTGAAAAATGGATAATTAGCACTATTCAGCAATTTTTTTATATGATTTTAAGCAGTTTTATCTCTTTCTCTGAATTCAAATTATKGAAGTAAAAATTAAATAATGCCATAATGTTGACAGGCTGATGGAAGATGAGCRCTAACCATGGAAGAAGTAGAAATTATACCTATTTCAAATTGCTAAAAATGTTAATTTAATAAGCTAGAAAACAGAATTTTCATATTTCAAGGAGTTTTTTGTTATTATCCTCTGGGTGGTATTTCTGTAGCTTTTGTTTTGATATTRAAGTTATTAAACTTGCCTCTTCTATTCTCATTACCAGAATATTTTATGGGTAAATCCACTTAAGGAACCTATTGTGCTTTCTGATCAAAGTGGAAAATGAAGCCAGGTTATAATAAGCAATTTAATTTTTAATGAGCTGATTGAGACTCAAGGTCATAACAAAGGACACAGRCCAACCAAACAAAAAAAMCCAAACAACAACAAAATATCCAGCACAGAACACTAATGATAGCACAGTACACAAGACCTGGGCAAAATAATATTTGGCAGACTACACCTAAGAACTATCCCACTTGTATTTTTTATTTTCTTTCAGAACCCTGACTAAGTCTAAGTAAGGTGTAGCATATTAAATAATACAGGAGCACATAAAAATGCATGAGATTTGTTTTCTGAAAAGAACTTAGCAAGGATGTTTATTGAATGTAAATTTCCCAAGCTCAAGTTTAAATGCTACAGCTACAAGCTGAACATTTAACCCTCTAATATCTTTTATAACACCTTAGAAGGTAGCTAACTACTGTCTTGGAGTATAATTCTGCCAGAATGCTGCATGTAACTTCCRCTGATGTTCTTGGGATTTGACCTTTCAGTCTTCAGAAATAATAAATCATAGGTAAGGAGATCTTTACCCAAACATGGTGTCCTTGTTTTCTTTGCAGCTTGTAAATTAAGTAATGAAAGTTTATTATTTTTGAATGCAGSCCTGTTTAAGATTTTACTTGGTATATTCTTTGAATTTTTACTGCTAGACTTCCTTACAGCTTTCTCTAGCATTAGAAATATTTATTCCACTAAGCCCTCCAGTAAGCACTTTATTCTATCCAAGACACACATCATTTTAGCCTGACAAAACTGCTCTCTGTATTGCAAGTAATGTCCTTATGAAACACACTCTGTCTCATTAAAGGAATATAAAATTTAAAATAAAATTAGATATACCTTTATACCTAGCAGACTATAAGCAATAGAGAAGATGCTAATGAGTTCTGCAGGTTCTACAGGTAGTCCATGGATCAAGTCCAGCCTACTGGATGCTTTTATCTGCTTTATTAGCTTTTCTCTAGGGAAGAGAAGCAACTATTTGAGCAGCTAATTGCTGCTGGCACAGCCAGCACTTCATTGTGGTACTGTCACTGCCTCTRCTTTCCTAGTGGGAAGGGAGAGGAAAGAAGCAGAGAAGATGGACAAAACTGCCCCCATTGAAAGAGAAGGAGAAAAGGTACCCCTGCAGAGCTCTGAAAAAATTCTTTCTAAGTGGCAGTAGCATGAAACCCAGAAAAAGGYTCAATGCCCATATTGGCATYGCCTGGCAGAGCCAYGAACTGCAACTATAATGAAAGTCARAGAGTGTAAAGGACGAAGTGAAGTCCAGCTGCTATTGCTGYTATGGTGACAGTGACCCTGCTTGGAAARTTTAGCCACTTCCTCAAAACAGTTTTCCTTAGTGAAATGCCCCTCCCTTCCTTTCTCTCCCTAATTAACAGCATAAGCCAAGTAAGTTCAACCAAGAGTTGGACAACAGAATAAATATAAGAATTGGCTGTCTGGTAAAGTATTACTGAAAAGGTATCTAATGCATTTCCTCCATCTCCAGGTTAAGAYTGGAGGAGGAGAGGAGGACAACAGTCCTAAGTGATCAACAGGCTTCCCACAGACCACAGAGCACCATTTGAGAACTGCTAACATACATGATCAGTTATTAAAATACATAATAATACGAAAAACATTAAAATGAATGTCATCTTATGCACCTTTTGTATATTATATCACCCATTTCAGGTGTGTCACAGAACTGAAATCTCACTCCTTAGCTATACAGGAGAAAGGCATGGCCTTATCTCTCCTAGTAATAAGAACAGCTTGTCATAACAAGTGTTTATTCTGAAATTYATCAAAGGATGATCTGCTGTTTCCTTGCATGGTGTTTTTCCTTCCATTTTGTTTACAAAGACTTACCAGTCAGTGCCTCTGAGATTTTGTCCAYGTAGTTTTTTATTTTGGCTAAAAAAGTAGAAAGAAGAGGAGAAAAAAAAGGAGGAAGGGGAAGAGAAGATGGAGGGGAAAGGAGGAAGGGAAAAGGAAAGAAGAAAGGAAGATGGGAAATTGATACTTAGTGAGGTGGTTTTGTTTGCAGAGTCTAAAAGAATGAGGAGGGGGAATGGAAATGATAAAAAATATAAGGAGTAATTGAYGAGAGGACTGATAACTGTCTGGAGATAGCACCAMGTTAACCTTAATGTTTAAATTTGTTGTTTAAATAGAAAAGATGTTATACAAAAAGATGATAGGATATAACTTTAAATATGGTGKGAACATGCATATTATCCATTACTTGCACAGTGCAAGTTTCTTTACCATATCTTATCTGTACATTATTATCATAGTGTGTCAGTCTACTGCACCTGGAAGGGTCRTCATCAGTAACCCACCAGCAACAGAGTAACAGGATTGGCAGTCATCTTCAATCTTCCTCTGAAGGYGCACAGAGATGGACACATCGCTTCACACCTTTTTGGGGAAAATGATAGAGACCAGACAACCCTGATATAAAACATACGTGTATTTGTACTTGCCAAACTGATGCCAGAAAAGCTTTAAAATAGCTTACCTCTTGCTTTAAAAAAACTGTCAGAAAATCATTATTAACCACTTTGTTTTGAAYTGTTTAATATATCATTCAACATATATAACAAATTTAATTTAAGTTGTGCCAGATATACACTGATTATTTTGTTTAGATGTTTCATTCTGAAATAAAATTACGTTTTGCTTTACTTTTGGAGACTTCAAAAGATGAACCATCTTTCTGTTTTTGTTTAGAGTTGTGGTAAAAAAATGAGACTATTTCCTCAGTCTAAAACTCTAAAAACCAATACACTGCTTGCTGTTATTTTCCCCTTCAATTCCTCTAACTTATCCTGAGCTCTTGTCAATTTTCAGAGACTATACCCCTGTCTTCAAGCATTGTTGTGGATTTTGGATTGTCAGCTGAAAATACAAACAAACCAGCAGTTGCAAGTAAAAAGATTTGATAGTAGCACAAATTACATATAGGACAGATGCCCAAGGCTGTATTGGTCAGGATGGAAGTAGGTGTTCATTAATGTAGTAGTGACAAAATGGTATAAACACACTTTAAATTAACATAAAAACAACATAATTCCTGAAAACACTCGGGAGCAACATTGAATTTAAAGAAATCAATACCATTTACTAGACAAAAGAAGCTTTAAACTCAGTCTGTATTTGTCAGTATCAACCAACTCAACACAGTTTCTGTACCTGTAGTCTGTATTTCTTGMATAGGTAAGAGAGTGACAGCCCACATATCTTTTTTCCTGTTACAGGATGTAACCTGAACAAACTTAATACCATTCTTTGGCAGTAGAAGTGTAGAGTAAAAAATATCCTTAGTCACAGCTCTGAGAATGACAGRAATTTGTCATAGACTGAAATTTGTAGTCTCCTGTGCTCAAAATGCCAAGAAGACTTGTCAAATTTTTCAATCAAAAATGTTCTTTCTTTTACAAAGTCTTGACATTGAACCAGYACACTCAGTGACTTTGTACAATACAGGTTGTAAAGACATGATGGCAAATTGCATTTGAAAAAGCAACACAAACACCACATGGTCTTCTCCCATTATCTGAAAGTAGGAGGCAATTTCACRGCAATTCAAAGACACAGCAATATTTCTTACAAATAATTGTGATGTAAACTGTGATAATTATTGTGGCATTTCTTTTCTCCAATGCTAGGAAAATACCTAAAGCAACGGACTCAAGTTCTGTTTTGTGCAACCTGTCTTTCCCAAACTTGTATGTAAGGTATTAAGAAAGTAGCACTACACATATGATCCTTTTCAAATAGTATCAGTTCTTTGTAATAGTATCAGTCTTTGCTCGCTGACCACTGACCTAACTAAACATTTTGACACTGTGAATTAAAGGGGACTCTTGATGGTTTTGCAGACCCAGGAATGCCTTAAAAATTTTACTTCTGACATACCTGAGTCTCAGTAATAAAATGGTGGTTAGATAGGTAGAAAAGTGAAAGATATCTTTAATAAAATGAAGAGTTTCCRTACTCTTTTACACCTTCTCTCTATTGTGCATTTGGAAGCATTTTGTGCCACTGGCAGAGCTATATTTATTCAGTTCTTTAGTGATGCAAGTTGTTCAGTCTGCAGATACRTGTGGCTGATTTCTTCATTAGGGAGCTTCTTTTTGCTGATGACTCTGAATTGGTAGCTCACTCAGTCAATAACATTCAATTTACTATTGATGACTTTCTTTGGGCACACTATCCCTCKACTTTTTCTATGAAGGTAAGACAAYGGAYGCACCAAACCAAYGAACAAAGTGACACCAGCACATGCTCTCACATTTTTGCACATAGGGAAAATTTCATCAAGCCCATGGCATGCTTTTCTAGTTTGACATCATTCAGATAGAGATACATTGTCCTAATTTGAAATAGTAGAATATAACCATGTAGCTTCAGTGCCAGCCCCTAGACAYGCACAGAGCCACTCTCAGAACATTGCAATGTGTTCATGAAATACAGTTAATTCTCCCCATATGGGAAATTCAGCTGCATAGGCATTGCTTCTACTATACCTGGAAGAGTGAATGACTACATCCTCCTAACAGCACAATCCTTAAATAACCACAAATTTTTTCTTTAACCCCATGCCCTGATCCCAAAAWCTTGGGTATAACAACAATTAGACAATATGGCCTAACTCAGAGATAGTTATGATTATCTTTTGGTGCCTACCTCCAAGATAGTCAAGGTGCACTGCACTATCCATTGCAACATGATACAGGTATACTATGCAAATCTGAGTATAAGGCAGTTTACAGCATAGCAGATTCAGTATTTGTGGCTAATTCTGTTTAGCTTAGGATGTCTTTCTAAAGTTTCATAATTATATTTTGCACCATGGTGTCACAGGCTTTCCTGTTCCTCAGATAGAAATGAATGAACYTTCCTGCATTCACTGGGCTGACCAGAGCAAGAGAAGACTTTGGTGGGCTTTCAGTTAGCCTTGTATAAAGACTAGTAGTCTTCCAAATAAAAAGAGCTGCACAGAAATTTGGACTGTCCTCCTCTGTTCTGCTAYAATATATTTCCTGTGACATCAGTGTGACTTACAGACTGAATAATGGGATTTCTTTTGGAACAGCTGGGATAGCCCAAGGGCTCCTAGTGATCATGAGCCAAATGCCCAATCATATGTGGAGAAGCTTAAAGTCATACAAAACATAACACAACATTCAGTACTTGCAGCTTTTCTCTGTCCACAGATCAACCCCTAAGTAATAAACCTTTCTGCTARAGACAACAGAGCTAATGAGCTTTGCTACACCATATGTCTGTCAGCCAGGCTGTAACTACCTCCTGTGTCTCCTGGAATTAGKGACTACAAAGCAAGAAGGACCATTATAAACTTTTAAAAGGTTAAAGATTCCATTTCTTCTGGATTTACTTGGCTAAAATCCATATACATTCTTCTRAGGCATGTGAAAAAACTTCTATAGTCTAAATGAACGAAATCACTGTTTTCCAAGATTAGATGACTGATTCCTCCTGACAAATCATTTTTATCCAAGTTTATTTCCTAACTCTTTTCTGAGTGATACAATCATATTGATGTTTAATGGCTTTCCTTTTTCTTTTTTGTGTTTGTTTTTAAAAAGTTCCCTTTTATCGTATGACTTTTTACATCAACTTGGTGAATGACTGAAAACCTAAATTTTTCTTTCAAGGAATCAAAGTTTGTGTGGCAGTACTTTTAATTATAATTCAACTCATTACTTTCAGTGGAATTAGGCCACTTAAGAAAACACTGTTCCTTTATATGGAAATTTCAGGTGCCTGAAAATTCCTGAAYACAAACACAGAGGTATGTTAAGATTCTGAACATTACTATTCCTACATTTAGTATTATCTATCTCATCCATGCCTATTTATTCAGACTTTCAGAATACAATACTTGCTGCATACTTCTTAAGAGTCATCCTATTGTCTTTGAATACTGTTTTGCAGTACTCTWTTACACTACATTAAATAAAAGCAGAATAAACAAGTGGCAGAATTTATATCTTCTACAGCTTTCAGATGTAAGAGAGACTGGAGTTTGCACTTCACAAATAGCCAATACAAGCAGGCAGGAGCATGTGAGGAGCATGTAAGGAGCAGGGCTGCACTCTGCAGAACTGAAGCATTATTCATGTAAAACCATGCAGAAAATCAATAGAAAATCCAGAAACAGAATTCTTAGCTTCTAGTTTCATATCAGGAAGAAAGYTATTCCACCCCAAAGTTAAGGGTTTTTTCTCCTTTAACTTTGTTGAAGGCAGCTTCCTTGCATTGGAACATGAAACACTTCATTCTGGAGGACTCTCAGTCAGATTCTCCRATGATTTTTGAAATTTAATTTAAATTAATGACTGTCCAAATCTCTGTGAGGCTCTCTTTTCWTAGGGTAAGAAGGTATAAGTGAGTAAAGAAAACTTGGGTTCAATAGGCAGTGTTTGAGAATGTTCTACCACTGCCTATAGACATTAAAAAAAGAAATGTCTGACTCTGATGGTCTCCAGGAAGGAAGGAAGGAAATTAAATTGTCAGTGCAAGGAGTTWTCAAGCAGAAACTTGACACTTAGGGAAAAAATAAAACAAACCAGCAAACCAATCCCATCACATTAAAAGAAAACATTAAAATCCTATTAAAACAGTAAACTAGAATCTAATAAAGTCTTTCTTATAATCCGCAGGGTGATAACATCAGAAAACAGAGAAACAGTGAAAGAAACATGCTCCTTCACATTGTGTTGCAAACATCTAAACTGAACAGGAAGGCAGTCCACAAATACTCGACCCAAAAGTTATTTGTTTCTAAAATAAAACAAATATAGTATTGCTGTACCTTGATAAACTTTTGAATCTAAACATAGTTGTATAGTTTTCTATATTTTTTCTGCAGAAGTTACTGTATAAACTCTTCAATATTCTGTATGTGCTGCAAAATTTAAATCATTAAAAAGTATTTTTATATTTTTTCTTGTTTTAATCTATTAATTTAAAATAATATATTTTTTAATTTTCGTCATTAAGAAAAAAACAATGGCTCACCAGAAAAAAAAATTGAAAAAATAAGATATTAATTAAATGGTAATAAACAATGTTTTCCTAATGACTTCACATGCAGATCTGTAGCTCCACCAACAGGACGAGTAAAAAGTAGAGAAGGGAGATTAAAGYGTCTTAACACTTTAAGTAAGTACTGGTTTCAAATCAACTTTTTTTTTTCTCCTTAGAATGTGATAGATTGTGTAATATTCCCCGTTCTGTTAAAGAAGAAATAAATACTCTGAAAAACATAAATCCCAGTGGGACGATAAAGAAATCTTTCCTAGAAATGYTAAGCATGACTTCTAAATTCTTAAATGTTCTTAAGGTTCTAAATGTTCTTAATGACTTGATTCTTTGATATTTTTGTAAGTGCTACAAAATTTGATCTACAATTTTATTTAAAAGTAAATTTAAAAGGTTTTAATCAATACCACTTTATCTATTGATTTTGATTTTTTATGTGACTTTGCCCTTTAGCAAAGTCCACTTTTAAAATGGAAAATGTAATATGTTAAATATATACACTTGTTTTGACATAAAGATAAATTATCTTATTTCTGTAATCCATCTCAGCCTTGGACAGACATGGAAATTCCTGGGAGGCAGACACTGGGTCTTTGAGGCAACATGCAATGTTCTGAAAGTCAGAACACAAATAACCTTGATATGAGAAACAGTAATGGTCTCTGCCAATTTGTTAAATTGCATCTCTTCTCAACTCACATAAGTTCATTGGTCTGGGTTAAGCTTGAAAAGGCTCTTTCCCCAAATTCTCATTTCTTTAGCACACTCAGGCAGCTAGTGACAGCTTTGTCTCTTTACAAAAAAAAAAAAAAAAACCCAAAAAACAGAGCTGGGTATCAATATATAGATTTAATATGAACCTCTTTTTTYCAGTATCTTGGAGGTGTTAAAATGTATTTTGAATTGGTAAATAGACAGGATCAATCAACATGTGACAGGTTTTGAAAGGATTCACACTTCTTTATTACCTTCTTGAAAAAAACAAAATAAAGAGTAAAAAACAGCATATGAAATATGAGGAAAAGCAGTTAGTTTGAAGGATCAGTGTGTAGGAAGACAATGACCAAATACTACTAAATGTAGTAGGTTGAAAATTATTATCTAATTTAAATCAGATAACAATCAAAAAAAATAATTGCTAAGTGAGATTGTTTCATTATACTCTGCATAATCATTGGCCATAGTACATTGTTTTCAGTATTTGTTTTTTAATACATTTAAGAATTAGATGAACAATAAGCAATACAGTGCTCAGCACTCCAATTCTCCCATTGTCTCAGAGCACATCTAAGCTTTTCAATTTTAATTTTTTGTTCCTCTTGTTCATGACACATTTTTTCAGATTTAGACACAGTGGAAAGGTGGAAAGGACAGAAGGGGATAAAAGCAATTAACTTATTGAAATAAAATAATCAACTTCATACCAAGCAGTAAGGGATTTCTTACACAGCTGTGGCATTACCAGTACCCGGGTGAGGAAATTCTAAGCTATCTGTTGCCACTCTGCCAAAGCAGTGATTGTATTAAAGATGTATCCCAGATGCTTCACGCTCCGTGGATGCAAAGCAGTCAAATGGAACAGTGTAGAGCAACTGGGACAGACACAAGAAATGAGATCTCTCAGAGTTTGTATATAAATTCCTGATCTGATAATAGTACAGATCTACACTACAGGTGTAGAACAACCACAGCCATTGTAATTAGTGCTAAATCTGAACCAGCTCTTTTATTGCCATTACTACCATGATTCCTTGATAATATTTTTCACTGCACTGTATACAGCATTTACCACAGAGCCTGATCTGTAGAACAGTGCAAATCAACAGAAGCACCAGGATACCAAAACTTATGACTAGACTGCTCTCAACACTTGTATGAACATTTATAGGGGAAAGGTCTAACAATGCTGTGGATGCCATGCTCATTTCTGCAGTTTAAATATTACGTTTGTCTGGTGGCTTTTGCAGTGACACTGGAAAATGTAATTTGGATTTAGAGACCTGAAGCATTTCCATCTTAGCACACTTTGGTTTTCAGTAGCAATACAATGGCATTGGATCCAGCCAAAAGCTTAGTTACATCTTAATTAATTTTCTGTTTTCATTTGAAGTTCTTTGCAAGAACAAAAAATACAAAAATTTCAAGATCTAGACACATACATAAATGTTTCTGCACATGTAAAAATATAAATATACATTTTAGAAGACCTTAAGTATGCCTCACGCTCATATCTTACTATATGAGTACAATCATCCCAGCAGAAAAATGCTAGTATGTAGGTAGAAGATGTAAATTTGTATAAACAAGTTTTGAATTGCAAAAGGCAGTACAAGTAATTATAAACAAATAATATAGATAAATACTGTCATTTTCTTGCACTTTTCTGTGAAGACATAATACTATCTTGGTCTAAAATTAAATGTTTGAAGCAATTTACTAATTCAATTTAATATATTCTATTTWATACTTTATGTTCCTTGATTCTAAAGAATACATCAGGTCCTAACAGTTTTTTGAGGTCTACAAGGCATAATCATCATTAAATATGGACAGTATTATATTGATATTTTCTAAAACTAAAATAATTACTAGCAGAATTTCTGCTTTCCCCCAAACTTTACTAAAATGTTCTTTTGTCCCTATTTTTCTGTGTAYCAAGCACTGTCCTACTGATGCAGAACAGCTCAAGGAAAAAAAACACTTGCGCACAGGACTATAAAGAGAATGATGAAGGGGAAATGAAACAGAAATTTTGCCTACCCCACAAATATTGAAAAGACATGATATTACTGACTTACAGGTAGCATTCCCCACAAACAGACTTCCCTTAAATTCCATTTGCCATTGAAATAGCAAATACCACACAAGGTTTTTACACTACAGGCAGATATTTTTCCTTTTCGTTTTTTTAAAGTCTTCCAAAAAAGCTTCTAAATGTCAGTTCATATGATCTATGGACAAATGTGGAAGGATTTGATTTGTACACAATCTCTTAAGGTACCTCACAAATTTCTGCATCATGATTCTATCTAGRAAATATTACTTTCTGAATGCAACTAGAGATTAATTTACCACAACTTTACTCTTCTTTCTATAGAAAATCCCAAAGTGGAGCTKAATTAATGAAGTGAGTGGAATTTGGAGTAAAAGTTTATCAAGTGTCTCCTGGAAAAGTCGTATTACAAAAGATGTTCCCCAGCCAGGTACCCCTCCTTCCCTCAGTCTAAGGAAAGTCTAGAAAGTTATTGAATTCTCGTTAAGAATACTTAAGTACTATAAATCAATGAATAAATATACCGATCCATATGTTATAAGCCATAAATATACTATTTTCCTCTGTCATTGACAGATACAATCTTTCTTTTGTATAATTCAATCCTTCTTCCGTAGAAAGGAGCATAATTTCTGGCAGGTTAAAATGTAAGATGTAAATTAGGAGAACTCAACAGCAGTCCATGAAAAAACATATAACTAAAGACATAAACAATTCTTGAAAGTGTAAATAAAAGACAAAGGAAAGTTAAGAAAGGTTTGGTGGTATGGCTGGATTTTAAAATGCAATATGGCAAAAAAACAAGTAAAGACTATTTTGTCACTTTTCTCCAGAGGATGGAATGGGTCGAGTACAAATCTTCTGAACATTAGCAAGAAGAAAATACTGGAACACACAGAYAAATTGAGAGTTGTACTTCATTAGGTCTAGGTCCATTCATGAATTCTGCTGGAGCCTTGGAGTCATCTGGCTGAACTGTGAGCTCTAATGCAGCAGTTAAGGGAAAATGAAAAAAAGGCTGCAGGGTAGCAGATCTACTTATCCTAGGCTAGCTATGACCCCAAAATCATGAATAACAGCAGTCAAAAAGGATTGCTTTTTTAGAAAGGTATGATATAGGAAAATATGAACAACCAGTTAGTAATTTCTGTCCAATTTATACATTGAAAGTGCAGCAGGAATACCTTCTAAGGAGAGCTAAAATATATATTTGGACATTATATGATGTAAAACATATAAAAATATAATCAGGATTTTTTGTTTTCAAATTTTTTACAGTAAAACCTGGGACTCCTCATGAGAGRAGAGGAAGAGTTTTGTCCTTGATTAAGCCATGGTTAATTGGAAAGAGACAAGGCAGAGAAATTTAGGAAATGCAGGACAAAGATACCTTGATGGGAGTARGAAAGAAATACAAATAAGGCAAAGCAAACCATGATTTTATCCATGGCTGTTGGGCATCCTTGACTGTTCATTAGTGAGGGTGAGGTATCAGCAGAATAAAAAACATCCGTAATGAGGAACTTACATTACAACTACYAAGTGTGGTATTTTTTGCTGATGGAAAATGAGAGTGAAAAAAAATCTTATGAGGATGATCTGATCTAATACTGTATACTTTACTTTCACATTATTCAAAGGGAAATTATAATCGCCTAATACAAGTCCTTGCTTTAAAACTTAAAAATGTAATAACTACCTCTCAATTTAAAACTTTAACATATCTRTAAAATAATTTAGTATCCATTCTAATGCAATGTTAGAATATTTAGTACCTATTTCAATTTAATATTAGAATATATGGACATAACTGTGACCAGTTTTATACATGTGTAAGGTTTAGAATCTTCTAAAATCTTTTAGAAATATTTAAGGGAATATTAGAAGGTGAAAGGGGAGCACGAGGAGAAAACATTAGTGTTAGCTATATCAGTGCAAGAAAAGTGTGTTACATGCAAATTTGCTGCTAAAGAATGTGAGTTAGCATGTTGYTCCACAAACCTGACTCATACAGACTTATTTTAAAGCAATTAAATAATTTAAAAATCACATGGAACAGAGATTCAAAGACAGAAAGAATGAGACATATGATAGGCCCTTATATTTGCCTCAGACTTAAATCTAAATGTTTTATTTGGTAAAAGCATAGTCTGCACCTAATTAAAAGACAGAGTTTCTTTGAGAACCTTAAGGGGTGCAGAATTTATCATTGTTTCTCAGAGTTTGTTCTATAGTTGATCTCGTAATGAAAAATACCTGCAGTATTTGCACTGTAAGGGGTTTTAGTGGCAATCTTCAGAAAGGTTATGAAGTGGTTCTCCACTAGAAAAAAAATTATACATTTTCTCCAGTTTCCAAGCACTTAGGTCTCTTTTCTATAAGTTCTATATTTTTTGGCTTCATTTTACTCTCTGGGCATAAAGAGGTGATACAATATTCTTTATAATTTTTATCTAKACTATACATGTGAACAATTTAATATCTGTTCTCCTAGCCACTACTTATTTCTACACATAACAAATTAAATGCAATGTGATGTTGTGTGTGTATGTGTGTGATAGTGACTTATCTATTTTATGACCTTTTAATTATTGTGAGAATAAGTATTTTCAAGGGTACAATCCCRGTTTTGAAAGTGTTGCCTATGTATCTAATTTCTAAGCATACAACTACTGAGGCAGATGTACAAAAGCACYTTTCATTTCAAACTTTAACATTCTCAAAGAAAAATTCACATTTGTTTGACAAGACTTTATCTTCCAAAAACCTTCTGCTTTGAATTCTAGCAGTAATGCTCTGCACTCAAAGCTTTTGAACTGTTATGTATAGAAACCCACCTCACCATTCTATTAACTTTTCTTTTACAGCATGGGTCACGTTGCTTGGGTTTCTTTTTTTTTTTTTTTTTTTTTTTTTTTTTTTTTTTTTTTTTTTTTTTTTTTTTTTTTTTTTTTTTTTTTTTTTTTCTAAGGAGTTTCCAGAGAATTCCAAGATTCTCCTAAAACGAATACTGTATATATCTACTTCTGAATTCTGTTCATCTGAATCAGCTGCTTTCAAATATTCATCATAAAAATACTGCTTAATGCTTTCCTTAGGAACTAATTGCTTGGAAAATACTTCACCATCATTATGAAGTACAATGCACTCTCCTGCTTCTTTGCAGAAACAGAAATGAAATCGATATTGAACACTTTCTTTTTTCCTGTCACTACTAGCAGTTTMGTTTTCTATATATAATGGTATAATTTATACTTATATAAGGAGATACCCTTTTTGTCCTGCCTGATATAATGCAAAATATA
Organism: Alauda arvensis; assembly: GCA_902810485.1. NCBI lineage: Eukaryota > Metazoa > Chordata > Aves > Passeriformes > Alaudidae > Alauda > Alauda arvensis. Next base: position 166,674 of record CADDXX010000491.1, read on the forward strand.
TGTTATGTCCTTAGCTAAGCCAGAGATTGCTCCCTGGCCTCACTTCTGCTATATGACATAGCTTCTAGTTTGTATCAAATATATTTTCCTGCCTACATTTTACACTGTGACATTATAGATGTGTTTTTTTCTAACTGGTGTCCTCGTATTTTCACCCAATAAAGCTGGGGTTTTAGAAAAGTTGGCTTTCTGGTACAGTAGCTATTTGGCTGGCTATTAAGCTTCCTCTTCTTTAATTTCCTCTTAGTCACAATCTCCTATCTATTTACACCTAATATCCAAAGAACATAATTCAGAACATGTTTAACTTTGAGATATTAACCTCTTTCAAGAATCAGTTCTCTACACTAATGTTAAGGACCTTCCACCCTTTACCAACACAAACTATGWGCAACTTAAAAACACTGGTCCAATGGTAACTGTAAACTTCCCTTTTAATGATTAATTCATCTTTATTAGGCCCAATAGAGTCCAAAGTGAAATGAGTGCATATGGAGTATCTAGTTATACATCTACTAAATTTAATTCTAAAATAGAAATTCCAATTTTCTTAAGAATGAAAGAAGATAATTTTAAAAAATTARAGAAATAATATATTYTAGATTTAGAAGAGAAATYGTCTAACCATCTTTATTCRAACCATTTTTTTTTCTGCCATARCTRTAAACAAGTTGTCTATATACCAAATTTCAGTTAAAAAAATGGGCACATGCTGAAATATTTGAAGACTAGGCAGTCCACGACCAAGGAAGGGATTGCTAGGATTTAAAAAAGAAAGTGGTTTTGAATATCCCCATTAAAACATTAAAGAACGCAGTTCTTCTGCGTGGCAACCTAGTAACTTCACTATATATATATATATATATATATATATATATACACATATCTATATATATATGTCATGTGTTTATATAAAATTCTGCAAACAGTTTACTTTAGCAACTATTTGTCTGTGCACACTGGAGCAATACAGACCACACGTCTGAAAAACATATTAGTTTCAGATCCAACAGCGCTGAATGTACGAAATGTATACGAAGCCAACAGGTACAATAATTTCAGAAAACTACACAAAATAAACTAAAATGAAAATTATGCAATCTATTTGAAAAGTGGGAGAAATCCAAATATTTCCTTTTCTATTTATAAATGYCTAATATCTATCATTGTATCAAAACTCCAGTTGTGAAATGTATTACTTCAGACAAGTAATTTTAATATTTAAGTTCTCTTTCAGACACCTCTGTTATAGATGAGCTTTCATCTTTAAGTTTTGCTTGTTAACATAAGCCCTCACTATTAAAGTGACAGATAGCTTCYATTGCAACTTCTGGATTTCTAAGTTCAGGATCCTTTGAAGTTTTGCTGATGATTTTTTCTAGGAGTGTTTTTTTCCAAAGTGGGTGTGGTTTTGTAAGGCACTCAGTAGGGACATTGCAATTACAGTATGAATTCTAGAAGATGTTCCAAAGCCATGTAAGAGCAAACAGACTGGACCAAATCAAAGATATCTCTCACTCAACACCTGTCCCTGCCAAAAAGCTGTTGGACATGTCAGGTGAAGTTTAAGCATAGACAAGCATATAATGATTATTTGCCTCAAAAATCAACATCTGGCACAAGGGTAAAAATAGAGTTTGGGTTGAAGGTGTTGTCTATGTTTTCATATCCTTCACTGCATTCCTAAGAAAATTTAAGCACAATTAAACTGCCAGCATTCATATTATGTAAATTTGAATATATATATTCAAATYGTAACATATGTCTTTCACTTTCAATTATTTCCCTGTTCCAGAGAAKTAGAAAGGTTGTCTTCATCTTTTCTTAGATGTTTACATCAATTAATCATCTGAGGTGCCCTGCTTAACAGGGTGTATACTTACATATATAGGGTGTGGCCCCCTATATGYCTTTGTCAATGACATGGACAGTAGGATTGAGGGCACCCTCAGCAAGTTTGCTGACAACACCAAACTCTGTGGTACAGTTGACACACTGCAGGGAAGGGATGCACTAAGGGCACCTGGACAGGCTCGAGATGTGAACTTCAYGTGCAAGCCTCATGAAGTTCAACAAAGCCAAGTGCAAGGCTGTGTGTGTGGGTGTGGGCAATCCCAGGCAGGAAYACAGGCTGGGGAGGGAGTGGATTGAGAGCAGYCCTGAGGAGAAGGACTTGGGGGTGTGGGTGGATGAGAAGATGGATGTGAGCCAACAAACGTGCACTTGCAGCCCAGAAAGCCAAACATGTCCTGGGCTGCATCAACAGCARCATGGCCAGCAGAGTGAGGGAGGGGATTCTKCCCCTCTGCTCTGCTCTCATGAGACACCACTTGGAATGCTGCATCCATTCTGGGATCCCACATGAAAGACATGGACCTGTTAGAGTGAGTCCAGAGGATGCCACCAAGATGATTASAGGAATGGAACRCCTCTCCTATGAATTTAGGCTGAGAGAGTCAGGGTTGTTCAGCCTGGAGAAGGTTCCAGGGAGACCTTATAACAGCCTTCCAGTACCTAAAGAGGGCCTTGCAAGAGAGAGGGAAAGGGGTTTTTTACAAGGGTGTATAGTTGACGGGCAAGAGAGAATGGATTTAAACAGAAAGAGAGCAGGTTTAGACTAGACATTAGGAAGAAATTCTTTACTATGAGTATGATGAGGCATTGGAACAGGTTGCCCATACAAGTTGTAGTTGTCTCATTCCTGAAAATGTTCAAGATCAGACTGGTTTGGGCTTTGAGCAACCTGGTCTAGTGGAAGATGTCTCTGCCCATGGCAGGGGTGGGGATGGAACTAAATRGTCTTTAAGTTCCAACTCAMATCACTCTAAATGCACTAGTTTGGAAGCTTTTTTKGTTCCATAAAACCAGCTCTGACCTGGGCAGCACTATCTTCTGGACAAATGACAGAGGATTACGACAATTACAATATACTGTTGCAGTGAATGGTATTCAAGCATCCTCCAAATATAAAGAAAAAAATATTCTTTTCAGCTATTCTTTTCTTTTGTGATGTATACAAAAATTTACCAGTGCATCTATCACAGAGAAGAAGCTCTTCCTGGCTGCTGAAGGACACTGGTGACACATGGGGCAACACATGACTGTTTTAGAGTTACAATAATAATAATAATAATAATGGTCCATATCCCTATCTTTCATAGAATAGAATCGCAGAATATATCAAKTTAGAAGGGACCCATCAGGATCATCAAGTCCAGCTCCCTGTTCCTAAACTAAAACTGAAACCATACGACTTWGGACCACCATCAAGATGCTCCTTGAACTCTGAAATGGTTGGTGCTGTGACCACTWCTYGGGGAAGCTTGTTCCAGTGATGACTGTAGTCTTGGCAAAAAATCTTTTCCKAATGGCCAACCTGAACTTCCYCCGACACAGCTTCATTCCATTTGCTTGTTCCTATTGCTTGCCAACAGACAGAGATCAGCACCTGCCTCTCCACTGTGCCCCTTAAGGAAGTTGTAGACTGTTCAAGATCTTCARTGTCACCAGAACAGAAACAGATCATTCCCACTACCAAAGGCAGCTTCTGTTTTTTATCTAGAAGCCATTGACCTGACCCCRTGGCTATATTTTTCCTTAGAAGAAATAATTTCCTCAAACCAAACAGGGAAAGCCAGAAGTTGACAAACCCTGAATTCATTATACAAATGTATTCATATCACCTCAACTTAAAGGTTTAATTCACAGGGAAGCAAATCATCATCTTCCAACAAAGCAGCCTTTTCTTAAAAGGCTACAGATTTTCTTTCTTTTATCCAGTCGTATGATGTTTTTTCGCTACTTTATACCTGTTTATTGGCATCCATTTTCTTTAAATATAAAACTTTAGCACTTCTGATCAGTTTTATATATTCAGCTTTGTTTGTGTAAACCAGAGAACAGTCCAAAGACTAAATTCTCTAGTAACCCTTGGACAGGGTAAGGTAAATCCTATGCATTGATTACTGGGTCTGAAAAAAGGAGAATTCCTACCTTTTCTTGAATTTGAATGCCCACAGCAGTAAAATATTTCAATTTCTGGCTAGCTGAAAAATTTAATCATGAAGTCTTTATAAGACTGTAATAATTAAGATTTCATAACTTATTAAATGTTATCTATCCATAAATTTAACATGCAGCCATGTAGAATTCTTGAGTCTTTGTAACATGATAGCATGTGATTTTTGACACAACTTTAAAGCTCAAACTGCCCAATATATTCTTGCTGGTTAACTCACAGGTTTGCCTGACGTATTTATAAATTGTGATCAAAAGCATTTCAGCTACCTGAAAAGAAATTGAAAAAGGAGTGGAAACTTGTTTGTTCAGATGTGAACCAGAAGAAAAATCCATCTTTTTTGTAAAAAGCCTCCTACACTGATAACATGGCCAAGGGCAAAAAAATGCTTGTTTTAGAGAAACTCCTTACTGACTAGCTGTCCCTCTTGATATTTAACCAGAACTTGCTCAGATRTAACTGATTTGAAAGTATTAACACYTTCATTTAATTTTGTGCTGAGATCATCAGATGGATTTCAGAAATACAACATACTGCATGGGATGTGTATCAGCAGCCACATGCAATGTTAGCAGCTCTTCAAGCCCTTAGAAGTGCAATTTAAGGAGTCCAGACAMAACCCAGGCCATTATATGAGAGAATAAAGAAAGCTACTTTTAARGTTTTTCAGTGTGTGTGGGTGGCAGTGGGGGCTGCTTTTAGTTATTTTTTTAGCAGTCACAATTTGAAGCCCTTTAAAAGTCCAAAATGCCAAGACTGAGATCACAGGGATTTAAGTGATGAAAGAAGCCAATGAAAGCAAGTAAACAACAYGAGATAAAATTTTAGGAAACTAAAAATTTATACCTTTGTCTTCCTTTCACCTTTCTGTTTTTATTCCTTTTTTATGCCTGCTTTTCTTAACTTTAGTTACTCATTCCTATTTGTCTTACATATTTTTCAGTTTCCAGAACATAGAATAATATTTTGCTTGCATAATACRAGTGCCATCAATGCATTAAGTAGCCACAAAAACTGATTATTAGCTTGACTCAGTCAAATCAGTTCTTTTAAGGYGTATCAAGAAGCCTAATGMATTAATTTCACTAGAAGCAGATGGAMTATGCTAGTATAGGATTAATTTTGTTATGGGCTTTACAAAGTGTCTTCTTTTCTTAGAMTCCCTAAAAAAATAAAAAGAGTCTTGGTTTACTCCTAGTGAAATTGTCTTTTAAGATCTGTGAAACAGTTGAAATTTCACATACTGTATTACTGTGTGTCAGACTAAGTTTAAACTGCCATCACTCAGCATCTTCTCACTGATGAGGACAACTGTTGGTACAGGCCCRTCATTAATAAAACAGTATCTTCATTAACCTCCTATATTTTGAAAATGTAGTCGTTTATTCCAGTCAAAGACACTCTGTGGTCTCCTGAACAAATACTTGCTGAACACAGAGTTTACAGACTAAAATAACAGGCAGTCAACTTTTTAAATACAGCTCACTAAACATCACCTAAAGTTGGTGGCATTCTTTCAGGCATGGAGTGCATCTGTCATTTGCATTTCATTGACCTTGAAGCTTACTGGTTAGAGATGAAACTTCATCTGTTCAAAGCAACCTGTTTAAAATATTCAAATATATKTTTTAGTGCATTCCTTTTTAATTTCCTACTGTTCTTCTTCCATTGAGAAAGCACTGCCTGAACCCAAAGGGATTTCCACATCTAGCTTTCATGCTTTTTGTTGCTACATGGCAGTGACCGCTAGATTGGCAAATAGAATAATTSCCTTTCAGGGATTTCTTTAAGGATGTTAAGAGCATGAACTTCATTCTTTTAAGTAGCTTCTTAAATAAATGCTTCAAAACAAAGTCAACTATTGATCCAATTCTTTGAATAAAAAGTTCTCCCCATTTGACAATAGCATTTACTACTGAAGACAAAATGTACATTAATCTTTCTGGTTTATTGTCTTCAGTTGACAAAGGTAGAATTACAGAGATGCAGCACAAAGATTTGTACCGTCTGTTTGAAATGACAAGTCTACATAAATTCATTGAGTGACTCAAAAACAATCTTTACATCTCTATGTCTTGTCACCTGAACAGAAATAGGGGTATAATTTATGCTTTCTTTCCTAGTAATATTATTGAAAACCTGTTTATTTTCTAAGCACATTTTTTTATTTCCTTGTTTGTTTKTGTAGTGATGGTTAGGGTTTCTCTCCCCACTGGAAGTGAAAAAGAACATCCCGAATGCCTATGTACTGCCAGGAGAGCAGGGCAGCAATTTTAGCCAGCAAAAACCAGCCAACCAGACAACACACACACACAAGCACACACACCCCACCCTTCCCAAATATTTTGAAGAGTTTTTACCAGCTTCACAGATTTTACAYTTCTGTGCCTTCCACTGGGATATCTAATTTGAGCACTACTTTCTAAAGAGAGAGGGATGGAAGAGAAGACAAGAATGTCAATATTCTATCTGTCACGTGTGTGTATAGCACTATAAAAACAGCCACTGTGGGACAGTAATATTTTTTCCACTGTAAGCTGCAACGAGAAACTGAGCTAGGACGGATACTGCAGGAGCAGTGAAAGGAATCCTTCACGGAGTCTTACCTTCCCAGCCTTCTGCTTACGTTCCCTTTCCTCACAATAACCATAGCGCTGTACTTGGCCCTAAGGAATGGACAGGTGGGACCCACTCGGTTGCTCGAGATGCACGTGGATTTAGGGGACGGAGGAGAAAAGGGCAACAAACCAGCAAAGGTTTAGCATCTGATAAGACAGAGGCAAAACAAAGCTTGCGCTGCACTGATCACGCGTAAGCTTGAGCAAAAGGGAAAAGCGCTGCACACAAAGTACACTGCGGCTAGCGACTCTAGGGTCTCCTTGGAAGCAAGCTGCGTGCAACGTTACCAAAGACACACGTACGTAAACACACATACAGAGAGAGCCGGGCACAACCCCCGGCTCTGCCAGTATGCGCACACGGCGAGCGCGGCATCATCCCCTCCTGCGCTCCCGCTCCCGCCGGGGCTGCCGGGCGCACGTTCCCGGCGCCGCCGCTGCCGCACCGCGGCCGAGCCGCTCCCGCCGCACCGCGGCCGCCGGAGCTCCCCACGGGCGAGGGMCGCAAAGCAGCACCGTAGGGGCCCCCCGGCTCCTCGCGGCAGCAGCTCGGTACTTGCCGGCAACCCTCTTTCTTTCCCCGCCCCGATCACCAGTCATCCCCTACCCGTCTGCCCTGTCCCTGCGGTGACCAGCAGGATCACCCTCCCGCCCCCGCTGCCCGGTGCGGAGGACGGGGCGTCCGGGAGCACCTCCCGCCCGCTCTCCGCTATCRCCCGGCAGCGGTGCCGCGGCTGCCCCGCTCCCGCCCGCCTCCGCTCCCGCCTCCCCGCGGCGCGCCCGCCCCTCGCCCGGCACCCGGCGCTGCCGCCGGCCGCAGAGCAGCCCGGCCGCGCCGTGCGACGCGCTAGGACCGGGGCTGTCTGCGCGGCGTGAGGGAGGGGAGGGAAGGGGAGGGAGGGGGAAGAAATCAAATAAATAAATAACCTCCGCACCAATAAGAGAGGCAGCGGTTGCCGAGAAGGCTGGGATCGGATGGGAGAGGTCCTTCTTGGGCTCTATTTGTTTGTTTGTGACTGGAGCTGCAAAGTTCAGAGCCAAACGTGTTGCTTTCTGGCGGCGGCGACCGCCCCGCTTCACCTGCTCCGCTGACGGGTGCCTGCCCGGGGCGGCCCCGCTGCTCTGCGGGCCCTCCGCCCGGCATCCTGCCTGCCGCTGGGGCCGACGGACGGCAGAGGGGCGCGGGGCTGTGTCTCTCGCCTGCCCGCCTTCCCCTTCGCCCCTGCCGGAGGGCAACGGACAGGTGAGTGCTTCTTTGCCGCACTTCTGCCCAGCCCGGCGCGGAGGGTGCCTCCGCTCCGTAGTCACCTGTCATTGCAGGAGCTGCTCATTTATCAAACTTTGCCTCCTGTCGGCTCCCGCACCCCCTGTCTTGCCTTTTGCGGGAGGGCGAGCGCTCGGGGTTAATTGGTTTTGCGCAGTGGGAAGCCGCGGGAAAGGGGGGTCCCACTCCGCAGAGCACAGCTCAGCCGTGTCGGGAGAGGGGCTTTGTCCGAGCCGCTCGCCTCTGCCGCCGCTCGGGGCTGCAGCCCGGGGCCCCGCTCCCCACGCGAGTTCGCGGCACGCGGGCGCCCGACGGAGCGAAGTTGGTGTTTGCCCTGCAGGGAGCCCGCGGGGCCCGTGCAACAGGCACCGTCCTGCTGAGGGAGGGCGGAGGGCGCCTCTCCCGCCRGCGTGGGGCTCCCGGCGGCGGCGAGCAGACCTGTGCCCTTTGAGGTAATCCCGCTTTGTTTCCAGCACCTCCAGGGGCTTGCCTTGCGGGGAGCCTGTGCCATGCGGCTGCTTGTGAGCGCCTGGCAGCAGCCCCCGGAGGTAAGCCTCCTCTTAGGAAGGAGAGAAAGTTGCCGATGCTGAGGAGGGACGGATAGGGTGCTTGCAGCCGGCTGCGCGGAAGATGCGCGTTGGGGCGCCGGGCGGCTTTGCCCGCCCCGCGGTGGCGGCGCCCCGGGGAAGGCAGCGAGCGAGGGAGCGAGCGGGAGCTGCGGGGCGCCGGCGCCCGGCAGGTGGAGCCGTGGGGAGCGGCGGCGGTGCGATGGTTTGTCTCGGCTTGGGCAGTGTGGCCAGCGGAGCGCGGTAACCCCGAACCCGCTGCACCGCGGCAGGAATGGGGCTTTCAGGTGGATGCGGTGAGCGGGGTGCGCCGGGCGGTGCGCGCCTTCCTGCGGGCGCTGCAGGTGGGCACGGTGCCCTGCGGTGTCAGCGTTACCCCTGGTCACACGCATATTTTTTGTACCATTGATCGTCGTCCTGTTTGTCACTGAGTATTGGGAAATGATCACATTCGAGGGGTATGCTATCTTAATTCTCACAGAATGTATAAAAGTGTAATTGCTAAAATTATTCAATAGTGGTTAACAATTAAAAGATTATCCCAGTACACTGCAGCCAGCAAGGAACAGACTGTACTAATTGGATAGTTAATGACATTTAAATGGGCAGGTTTTCTTAAAATAGGAAGCTCCTCTCTTCCAGCTAGCTGAATAGTATTAGAATGTTAAATAATTATATTAGAGTGATGGTAACACTTCTGCAAGAGCTTATGGTGTTAGCTTGGCCAGCAGCACTGGGACAGACTTTGCCCAATTTTAGAGCGTTGGTTAAAAGAAGGCTGGATTTTCATCACTTTTCCTTCAATAGGTAAATATAGCTAAGTGGTGTAGRAATATGTGTGAAACAAATCAAAGAGGTGGCAATTATTTTACATCTTGTCCAGTGAAACCTTCTTCCATCTTCAACTGACATAATTTGACTAAATTGAATTTTATGCTACTAACCACTTAATACTTGCATTTTATGTCTCTTTGTTCCACTTACTCTGATCAGAAATAATTGYTGTTTAATATTGTGGACACTGGATATGGGATGGTGTAACAACACTTTGCTTGTCATCCTTTTATAACTAAACATCTAAGGTGTTTTGTTTTTTTTTAAACAATAACAATAACACTCTAGGTTAAACACTTTACTTCAGTAATGAAGTGATAATCAACAGTGCAGGTAAACTGTATTTTCAGAACTCTTGGTTCTTCACATTTCTCATGTTTCTTGCACAACTTGGAAACATTCTATGAGAAACTCATACACTGCATAAACTTGTTGCATTTTGTTGTAAAAGTTTTCTTAATGTAATAAAGTTGGCATAACAAGAAGCAATGTAATCTTACGTTTGCAGTATTGTTTTTCCAGAGACAAAATATTTTCCATTACCTTAATCAAAGACATATACTTAAGGAAAGTGCCAGAAATTGAATTTAATAAGAGAATAACTTCACAAATTAAATAGGATATTCTATATTGAGAACTACTGTAGAGAATAGCACATAATTAAAATTGTAAAGCTTTATTCAGTCAMTCATGAGTTTTTGTCACCCAGTACAGTTTTGTGCTCCTTTGAGGTATAAAAACGYATAAAGAAGCTCCTGAAATGCTGGCCTAAATACTGAAAGGGCTTGGAGTATTTGTCTCCCAAGTCACTGAAAATAGTGAGCTTCACAGAAGTTATATTCATAATTGTGAAACTAATTTATTTTTTTATTGTCTTGGGTGCTATAGCTGTCACCTAGAATTTTTTTTGTGTTGTATCCCAACCTTGGTCTTTTCATTATTATAGAGACATTTCTCAAACACTTCCTTTATTCTTGCACATCAAAGTATTCAAATATTTCTTATGAGCATTGCTGCTTACTTCTGAACCTGAATTCCAGTCTATGCTGTCCAAATGAGTGTTTGGACTCAAAAAAATCAGAACAATAGAACTTCTGGACTTTTCCTCAGTTTCTGTAAAAATATTGCTTTTAATGAAGGTAGTGTTTAATGTTAAGATTGGATTTCCTCCAGAACAAAAGTATGACTTTCCACACAGCTGAGAAATAGATAGCTGAATGTGTTATCAGAGATTTGGAAAACATTGATGTCTTGACATCTGGATTTGTTATGTGTCTTTAATAAAACATAGAGTGTGAGAAAATGCTGTAGAGAGATTTTTTGAGGGGGAAAACCCCACAACTCTGAGACAAAAGGAATATTAAAAAGTATTCTCCATTACATACTGGATAGTATAGTGTTGTATGGGGGTTATTTGTATATTTTTCACATATTGTAATAAATTGATACCAGCATACATTTTATAAGAAAATTAACTACTTTTAAAATCCTTCTAGTGGAATGCAGACACGTTTCTTCTGTATAACATGCAGATACGTTCCCTCTGATCTTTCCCAGTTCTCTTTCTGTAAATCTGTGCAAGAAGGTTCCCTGGCATTTTTAAGCATATGCTTTCATATTGCTTCCAATTTGTGGCACCTGAAATCTTTCTTTCACCCTACCATTTGTTATACTAATGTTAAACTTTTTGTCCTTACTAGAATGAAAGTTCCTTTCTGCTCTTCTGGCTCTACCTAAAATACACATACCAGAGTTTTATACACAGTTTACTGAAATGTTGCATTTACTAAACTGACAATTCCATATGGATAAACCTGAAAATTTTAATCCTGGAAAATGCAATTTTGATATTGGGGGAAAGGGTAAGAAGTCCTTAAATCCTGTCTAATTAGCATACATTTCTTGTTAAATGAGGGAATGTCAGCTTCTGGCACATGCCTCTATCATAACAGTAAAATAGCCTGTGGTTGTACCTACCCTTGGAAGCTACAGCTGCAACTCATACCAGGTAAAACACATATTTAAGTAACAATCAAAATATTTCTTAATGCATTGAGGAGTCTGTGAAATTCAGTACCTGAGATTATTTCTAGTGTAGCTAATAATAATAATTATTACCTGTGATGGATACTGGAATAAGAGTTCTGGAAGCCAATACTTATGGGTATTTTTGAAATATGTTGGCTTCATATATGCTGACATTTTTTTCCCAGTTATAACAGCAATTTAAGTTACAAACTAATAGATTCTGTAGGTTTAGCCAAGTCACAGTTTGCAAACTATCAGAATGATTAAAGCATTAAATTATTCCTTTATTTGTGCAATAAAGATAATTTTGTACAAAACTTACCTTGCAGCTCTGTTAAGTCATGAATATGATCTCACTTCTAAAATTGTATTCAGGTCTGTAAAGATCTCACCTGATTTGTACTCAGGTCTGTAAAGATACCAAGTCTTACATGTGGACCTGTTAATTCTGGAYTATGATTTCAGGAATTTAATGATGGATAGCCAAGAACTAGTTTTTTTAAGACTAACATTTTATCAGAGGAAGCTGTTCTTGGTTTAACACACACATGCACTGTTACATATCTAAGTATGCATATAWATGCTTTCTGTGTGGAAATAAGTCTCAATTAATCTTAGTGAGAGACACTATCTGCTTTACAAACTGCTTTAGAGATTTAATTTATCTAGCACCTTCTACCCCAAGTAACTTGGACTCCATCAAGAAATAAGACTGAATTTGCAAAGATTCTTTTAAAGCACAGGAAGTGTCTTTTACTGTAGCATGCAGAAAGATCACCATGGAATATTTGCAAAGGCTTTTCCTCTAGAAACACAAATTGAGTGAAAGGTAATTTAGTTTTGTTGATTCAGATTTTAACTGTGAAGTATTGCATGAAAGAAACTGCTTGGGAGTTGTGATGAAATCTAGAACTCTTGAGAATGTCTCTTCTAATAGCTGCTAAATGTTCCAGTGCTAATTAGGAAGTAATGTAAATTGAATGAAATGTTACAACAGCATAATGGTCTCCTGTTGAATAGAAGTTCTATGCCTAAGCAAACACRTTTTCAGCAAACAAGAATATTTCAATTTTGGCTGTTCARTGGGAAGTGTGTCTGCAAAAGTCCTAAATAGTACCAATAAGATGCCGAGAGAAATCTGGTCATCATATTTCTATTGTAGCAATCTAATGAGAGCAGCATCTCTTTCCCTTCATGGAATGAACGCAAAGACAGTTTACAGAAATCTGTAGAGTTACACACGTGGTGGCWCTCTACTACAGTCCTAGTCCATACAAATACCTAAGACCAGACCTACCTTCTGCTAGCTGAATCTTTTACCTCCTCCAAGGGTAAAAGAAAGCAAGAATGGTGAGCTGTGTTCCAGAATATTGTGACTATTTGAYGGTGTAGATCTGCAGAGGGCAGATTGGCAGCCATCTCACTGTGTGTGATCTGGACCTCTATAGAAYAGCTGGAGTAGGAGCATTTTGAACACAAGGGGAAGTGGTCAAGTTGCTCTTCACATAGACACATATGCATTGACAGTTCTGTGTATTTAGGAGTCATCCCATCTTTAAAGCAGTGTTAAAAATCAAATAGATTTAATCTCTGAAAGAAATATGTGGTACAAATCATTCTGGCTGAGGTACTGCTCCCACACCTGTTCTACCTTTGTGTTGTAAGCCTGTTCTCCTTAGGACAGGGTAACAATGASATGTAGCCATAATAATGTTCAAAAGAACATAATCTGCTTCCAAGAGCAGGGAGCAGGGCACAGTCAGGAGAAGAAAATTAGCCAGTAAGGATTGAGGCTGCATTTATTCACTTTTCAAGCAAGTTGGGTGAGGAAGAAAGGATGAAGTATGTGGTCATTGACAGTGGACATATTGGCCATGGGTGAAGSTTGAGTGAAGTTTGGACCGAAACACCACCAGCTCAGCTCTGAAAGACATTATTCCACTTTATAGTAGAGTGGCCATTATCTACATGATTTCAGATGAAATAATTTGAACTGCTCACAAAATTATCAGAAATTGCCATGATTTATGTTATGAATGAGCAAACCTATTCAAAACTTGTTCCTGCAGATGCTCCACACGTGTTTAATCTGGTGATAAAGCCTGCTTTTGTTTTGAGGATTACAGCTTGATGTAACGGAGATATGAAGCATAATCTTAATGGAAGCAAAGTCTGTTTCATTATTTTCKTTTTGGAAAAAATACTGTTTTCATTTTGGTGGATGTCTGCAGTAAGTCCCACCTCAGCAACCGTACTGTTTCAGTTACATGGTAACCCCTGTAAGTMATTGGGGTATAGCTTATTCTTGGACAGCAGARATTAGATTACTAAACCTAATTTTAGATGGAAATAAAGGTCTGTATTCAAGGAACGTACTAGCCTTACCGCCATAATTTTTAAGCATTTCTAACTATTTCCTTCAGAGAAAGGGATAAAATACATGGATGAGAATCAAAATGGACTAGCTGATGGTCTAAGGGGAAATCAAGCTTTGAAGTGAAAAGACGGTAGTCAATGGAGATTAAGACTTTTTTTTTTTTTTTTTTTAAGCAAATCTGCTCATTTAGGGGTGCAGGCACAGGATAGCCTGTGAATTAGGTACCATGGCAGAAGGTACTGTCCATTCACTTAAAAGCTACTGCTAATTTAATTGGATTTTTAGTTGCCTTTCAGGCTAAACTGCAAGTGTGTTCCTATTCCATTTCAGTAGGAAGTAAAATATGTTCATTTGCAGCTGCAAGACTAATTAATTTTGCTTCACTTTGCAAAAGATTTACTGTGGCTTATGTGGCCCTGGGAAAAAGAATTGTAGATTGTTGTAAAGTGCTCAAGAATGAAGATTTTACTTTATTTTTTCTTAAAGACTGACTAGTTAGGGTTTTCTTCCACAATAGCTAGGATTAGCTACACTAAGGCTAGAATAATGGTTAGGTGTTACCACCCTTCCTTAGACTCTCTAGTAAGTACTTGTAACTTAGTGAGTATTTTCTCAGATATGCTTTCTGATTTGTCATGCAAAAAATTGGGGAAGAAACTACAGAAAGAGAATTAGAAGAGATTGCATGAGACTGATTGGCAAACTAGCGCCAGCTGTTAAAACAATCAAGGGGGAAGACAAGTAGTTATTCTTTAGTAGGAAGTRAAAGAGTGAGGATTGGATTTAACATAAAGAAGGAAAGGAGGTGAGGTAAGAAGAGAACAGAGAAGGCTTAAAAATACCACCTTGTCAGAAGTTCTTGGGGCAAGGAGGTTAGTCACCAAGGGGGGGTGGGGGGGAATATTTCGATTTTTTTTTTAATTGTGTTTATTTAAAAAGCTTTTTTTTTTTTTTTTTTAGTAAGACAGGTTTGGTATGAAGTTTGTCTCTTGAAGACCTTGTGATGTGCTCTAAAGGACATGCAGTGAATGTCTTAAACAATATGAGGCTTCTTTAGGTTTAAGCAGGCTGGGGGGAGAGTTACTCTTTATATGAACAGAGTTCACCTTATGCTGTRTGGGCTTTGTGTTCTTGGAGAACTGGAAGAGCTCTTAGTAATTTTTACAATTTTCTGCCCTTTCTTCCTTTTTAAAGTCTTTCATTCTACTGTCTTTTAGTCTTTGTTTTCTTTACCCTGGGATTGAAGAACATGAGGATCAGAAGATAAAACTGACCTGAACTGAAAACTCCCTGAACCAGTAGAATTGACTGGTGCTGTGATCACACTCAATTTCACACTGTTGCTAGTGTCATGTAGAGTAACATTGTGAAAGGTTCTGTCAGTTTTTGGTTCAGCTGCTAGTTGTCATAAYGGTAGAGAGTTACACAGAGAGTATCTATCTTCAGGCAGTGAATGAGAAATTTATTAGGGAAAGGAAAACTGGTATTCTTCCAAAGCTTTTTTTTTTTTTTCTCATTATAAAAATTTCATGTATAATCTTTTCCTGACTGAGTATCTGTGGMTGATTTTCAAAAACTTTACATGGCATTTGAAACCTTRATTCTATACTGTAGGAGAAGGGAATACAGGTGACCTCGTCCCTGGTAAGTAACATCTGTGTTAATTACCAAAGACAGCCTTGCCCCAGTGAGTCACAGCTATAGCCAATAAAGATAAGTGTGATAAAAGAGAGTGGGTTAGCTGGTACGGGGAGTCATGAAGGAGGAGGAACCTTGAGGAAGAGGGAGTGAGGGAACCATGAGGAAGGATCCTGGGGAGAGAGAATCACTGCTATGAGGTCAGTCTGGGTCTGCAGTTAGAGCCTGTTGTTGGAACCTGCAGTCACAGTCTAGCTGGGTAAAAGCCTGCATTCAGGGTCTGCCAACTAATCCATGCAGTCATAGGTTGGCAGGAAATAACCAGCAGTCAGAGGCTGCAAGGGAAACCTACAGTAGGAGCTTGCTGCAGCCACAGTTAGTGAATAATTGGAGTCAGGATGGCTGAGTTGTAAAGAGGCATAAACCAGGACCCTTTACATGCTGTGCTGAACAAGAAGTCTGTGTCTTGGCTCATTTCTACTCTCTAACAAGAGAGCTGATGCAACACTATACATATTTTTCTTGATGGAAAAGTTAAATTCTTCAAATTCTTTGGCTGATATTTCTATTCTCTGACAACTTTTCAACTGAATTATTGAGAGGACGATGCACACAACCAACTGATCTAAAATGAGTGATTCTGAGGTGAGAAAAAAAAACAAACCCAAAACATTTTCAACCACATTAAATTACCTCAATGTCTCCAGTTAGTTTTGCTGGTGCAAAGTAGGGGTGGAGATGGAATCTGCTTTAGCCATCATTGTCATTAGAAGAAAGAATTGTGGAACTTCTGCCTCATGCTTGATATTATTTATATTCTGTAATCAGAAGGTTTTGTGATGGTTTCATTATTGTATTTTATCTGCTGTCTCCTTCCATAAGACCTAGAGACCTAATCCAAGAGCAGGACAGGGCTCTTGTAATACATGGCATGTGCGTATAATGAGTACAAATTCTGTTCTATCCTTGTGTTGGACATAAGTTTCCCCTGTCTTGCCAAAATGTATGCATTTATGTAAGTAGCGTATCTAATAAAATGTGTAACAATATTTTTTGCTATTTGTAACTTTAGAAAATGTAGTTAAACTTTAGGCTTTCTGACTTTTATCTTGGATTTGGGTTTTGGTGTTGTTGGTTTTTTTTTTTTCACTCACCCATGCACCATTCTACAACCTGTTTTGAATGGGAGATTTCATGGCTTTCAGATCACATACTGAGGATCCTATTTGCTATTTATGGATAAATAACTTGATGTGGAGTAAGCAGTATGCAGCTAGATATTGTAATATTTTTGCTACAGAAATTTTCCATTGCTGCTTTTCTTTACTACAGTGACTTTCTCCAGCCAACCAACGGGTGTCTTGGTCATCTGTTGTGGTCACACCTGTTTCTCTCTCAGGTGTGACTGTATTCCTGCTATTATTGTAGCTATCTGCATTTACAACTTGTAATTGAATTCACTGTGGTCAGCCCTGAGTCAGGAGACAGCTATCCTGAGCTTTGTGAGTTGAGTGGCCTGTCTTTTCTTCTCAGCCTGTGTCATTGCCCTTTGCCTCCTCATAGAAATACTCCTAAATTGGTATTTTTGGGAGCCAGAGCTGAGCCTCAGGCAGTCTTTTTTTGTAAGCAACCAGTAAGTCTGAAAAAAGACTTATTGCGAAACCTTGGGTAGCAGCTCTTCTTTCTAAAAGATGAGAAAACTAGTTGGTGTTTTTTAGATTAAAATACTGTTTATTGACCAAAATTGTTTCTTCATTAGTATGCAAATTATCATCTGTTTAAGAGGTGCGCTCATCAGTTACACTTGCTCAGTGTACACAAGAAGCATTTTTTTTCCTCTCCTGAAATCCAGTTTGATGCCAGTAAAGAGTGTTAGTCATGTGAAACACTTGTCAACTTACCTAGGAAAGATGCACACTGGGTGCATAGGTATAAGACTATTTTATCAGTGTCATGGTAATTCATCTCAATCTTACTTTTGGGAGGCCACTTCTAGGTTTAATGTCAATTTGCATTTCAGTGAATACCTTATTTCTATTTCTTCACTGCAGTAAAGAAACCCTTGCTTATTATATGACAGCATTTTTGAAATGCCTATCATATTTGTAAAATCTYTACAGTGATGAAGCATACACAGTAAAATATAAGCTGCAGAAAATAATACTGCATAGTGAACCTCYAGTAGTTTCAAAGAAAAGCAAACAAAGTTGACAACAAAAAAAATACCCATCTTGAAGTAACTCTACATTTTCCTAACTCTTCTGTACTCTAAGATGGTGAATAAACGTCTTTACCTGTTTAAAGCTTGCTAAGTCTGGATGCTAGGGGACTCACAATAGAAGTTTAGGTGTCAGTAGAAATTTTTTTGTTTGAAAACCCTTAAGAAACACTGCTAAATGGGGGAAAATTGTGTCATAAGCAAGGTATTTCAGGAATTAGTAATTCAGGAATTAGTAATTCAGACATTCAAGCCACTATCATGAACTTTCACTTACAAAACAAAAGCTTTCATCTTTGTGCCATCCTCTGTGAAGAATACCAAACCTGTCTAAATTCTGCACTTATGGTCTTGTCTTCTAAGGGATTATGCTATGTAATGTGCAGAATTAGTATATTRTATTATACCTCCAGTTCTGCAAACTCAATAATCCATCTCTTTCCATTATAATAATTTTTTGCAAGGAAGTACAAAGATAGTTTAACAATGCAAACTAAAAATTGCATGTAGTTTTGTGTGATTTTTCTACTGCAGCTTGCTCTCTGGTCCTCAGAACCAACRAAAGCTATCAAATGTACTGCATATTGTAGAAATTACAGTGATAGGTTCTCTTTATTTAATGTTTTATTATTGTCACTTCTGTGAAAATGGCTAAATACGTGTAGGTTTTAATAAGATTTTTTTTAATAAGTTTTAATATTCATGGATTTCTTAAGGGTTTACAGGATTTGAGGTTTGACAGTATGTATGACAYGTATTTTGGCTAGCATTGCTGATGAAAAACTGTTGATAATATCCTTTTCACATTTTACATAGTTAGCAAATGCCTTGTTCTTTTCAGTTTCTTTCTCAGGACTTTTCTTCAGGAAGCCATCCGTAGTTAAAAGAAATGCTACATCTACTCTGGCTATGCAATCCTTCCCTTCTAATAGTATCACATTATTAAACCAAATCATATCCAGTAGACAAAAAAGCCTGTATAAAAAAAGTTATCTGTATGCACATATTTTCTTAACACATTGAGCCTAAAATCCACTGTGAAAATGCAGAATGCTAAACTATGTCAGACTGAAAACTAAAGTTTTTGTTTTCTGCTGGACCAGTAATTTTTCATCATTATTTTAATCTTATGAAAGTTTTTGTTTGTTTTTTTTCCCCTACATTTTCCCTGAAATTATTAGAATATTAATAAATAAAAGATGTAAAGATGTTCTTTAGGTGGCATTTTTTTTCTAAGTGTACTTAAATTTTCAAGCCTCTGTTAATATTTCAAGGTGACAAGTTTTAGATTCAATTATCAGGCTCTCCTATTGTCTTATCTATCCTCCATATTTTAATTTCTTGTAGTACGGCTGGTAAAGAAACTAAAATAATTTAAAATTACTTGTGTTAGGAATATAATTTTTTTATGTTTTAAGGTAGTTTATTTTTGATTTACAGCTAACAAAATTTAGTATTAGTTAGTARTTAGTTAATTTCTTATTATTTCAGTGTATTTTGCATCTTCATAAACATGACATCTTAAAGGTTAAGTACACGTGTACCTGATGAGAAAAATAGTGCCAGTGAATTTCAGATTCAAATAATTTTATTTCCAGTACACTCCTTTGGGGTGGAAAGGGGAGGGTGGATAGAATTGCCTTTTGGGTGGAATGTGAGAATTTTTGTGAATAATTTTATCCTTATTTAACTTTTTTCAGTTTTTTGATGTTTTGATATAGAGTGGGCTAGTGGAAGCCTCGTTCTCTTTTACTGTGTGTTAAGAGAGCAAAATGTAACCTTTGTCACTAGCTCTGGAGAGCTCTTATACAAAGTAATTTTCTGYTAAATTGAAAGCTTCTTGTAGTCAATAATCACTTTATGTAATAGACATATATCTTACTTTGTAGCTAAATTATCATACAAAGGTGCTTTATTGTGAGGAATTTTCTTAGGCTGGCCAGTTATTTGGTTGAAATCCAGCAATGTGGTGAATCAATTTCTTGGTATAAATGTAGACAGGTAATGACTGGTTCTATAGTCTTCTCAGTCTGTCATTGATRTTTTCTCTATGGATTAATGGTAAACGTGTTACTATGCACGTTTGGGAAGCTAATTTAATCTGCTTTGCAATCTGAATAGCTTTGTCTGTTGTCTATCAGGTACCCTTTATTGCTTTATTATAATGTCTTTTTTAATACTGATTTACAAGATATTTTGCTTCCTGAYTGTCCTTGCTCTCCTCATTCAATAGTTTGCTGGAGCCAGTGTCCAAGTGAGCTGAAGATGCTCTTTAATAAATGTGTATTTGTCACTGGCTGCCTTTGTTGTGTATGGTTAGGATTTTTCTGGATGTACCAAGTATGGTCAGGCGTGCATTTTAATTCAGGGGAATTAAGCAGGCCAATCTAGTCTGCCAGGTTARAGCACTTCAGCTCTCTGTGCTTCATGGAAAAACAATTTTTTGAGGTCTGGGCAGAAGACTAGCTGCGCCTTGAGTGGCTGCAGCAAGCTGGTGAACAGAAAATGTCAGRTGTACAGTATTTTGTCTGAAATGTCACATCTATTTAGGGTTTGGAAGGCTGAATCAGTGCTCTTCATTCGAAATGTCTTTTCATTCGACAGCCAGAAATCTCGTGTCCTTTTTGTAGGAGTAAACACCTACGAGAGGTGCTTATTCTCTTTAAAAGGACAGTAATAATAGTTGYGGGCACCTCTTAGTGTTTAGGGTTGTGCAGACAGGGGAAACACTGATGCCTCAATCCRTCATCTTTAATTAACAGCTCCCATATCCTACAGAAAGAGCAGGTGAGTGTTTTTACAGTGCAACAAGTAATTTTGAGAGAGAAATAACCAGGAAGTAATCACTCTAAAATGCAGTGAATATGAGAGGATGTCTTGTATTCACCACTGGATTGCTCCTGCTTTTTATTTTCATTATATAGTTAACAGATAAATTCTATGAGCAGGAMCTAGAATCTAGGTTTCAACTCGGTAAAGTTGTAAAGCTGTTGATTGCTAAGGTTGTAGACACAYAGGCATTCAATGTCAGAGCTGGATATAAAAGCTCTGGCATTTAGGCATTGTTAGTGAATGTCAACTATTGTACTTGAAGAATGATAGCTTTAGAAATAAGTGTAGTGAAGTATATAACCCACCTTTCTATTATCACAATATTCTTACACACTTTACAAAAACAGAATGTATTTTTTTATTTAATGTGTCAGAGAGAGTCACRGTTATAATTTGACTAGCAGAGAACTTTGTCAGAAACTTGACAGGAGTTCTAGGGTTCAAACAACTCTATCTTACTAGGAAAAACATTGTGGAAAGGTTTCTGTATTTTTTTTATTGTCAAATGATAATATTTAGCAATCTGCTAGTAAAATGAAAGAAGATTAAGACTGCATTGGGAGCCTGTATACTAGTAGTCCTACCAAAGACCTCAAAGTAATCAACTCAGTTGCTTTAAAAAAAGAAGGTGTAAACCTAAACCCCATGGTGTTAATGTGTGTCCCTCATACTCACACAGTGAGTAACAAATGCCTTCTGTATTTCACAAATGTGTATGTGAGAGTGAAAATATATTTCCAGTCCGTTCTTAGTCATGGCACATGTATTGCCTGATTTAATATGATCATTTTCTCTGYTATATTTCTGTGTGCTTAAGCTTCAAATATAAAACAAGAAAAATTTTAATTACCATACCAAGAAAGAGCTTCTGTTTATAAGCCATAACAAAAACGCTAAGTACTGTTTATTTCTCTTTATTAAAATAAGGGGCTGAACTGTGGTTTTTAAGATGAACGAGTATAGTCTTTGTAAATTCATCTGTCTTGCTATGGCAGAATGTSTGTAAAGTAAAATTATGACTTGCYTTTTGTAGGGAGAAGGTATTAAAGGAGGTTTCTGAGGCATTACAATGCTATAACCAGAATTCTAACTATACATAAGCACAGTGGTAAAGAATTTTAAATAATCAAATTTGGACGTCTAGAAAAGGGTTTCTTCTTAGTCATTCAGATACGCACTTTTCTACATGAACATTACTCTTTGCAGAAGGGTTTAGTCAAGGAAAAACACCTTGAAATGCAGAGAGCCTTAAAATGTTACCACTGGAAGTGCCAGCCAGTTTACTAGGAGGTAGTATAAATGCTTCCCAAATGATWAGTAAGAACTGAAGAGATAGCATAGTGATTATTGCCTATAATCAATATAAAAATCTGTCCTGGATATCAGTGAGACTGGTTGCTCTCCCAGATCTGCCTCTTTCACAGGCTAGCTGAGAGATTCAGTAAGCASAGGATGTAAGTGAAGTTCTGTTACATTATAGGAGGAAAACATTGGGTTTGTAGTRCAGAAGAATCCAAATAACAGACTGACAATTATGGGAAATTCTGATATAGATATTATCGCTTACTTTGGAATAGCCAGAGTGTGTGAGTCAAAAATCAGCTGTTCTATTGCTAGGTTTATCTTTGATACAAGTTTGTACATAATAGGGCAGTATTTGTAGTAACTAACACCAAGAGCACTACAGCAAGTCTGTTGTTTAACTTGCATATAGCAACTATTTTACAATAGCTGTTTCAGGTCTRTTGTTCAAATGCCAAAATATATTAATGTATTAATACACAATAATACTGTATGTTAGTAATGATAATCATTATGTCATTGGCATTTTGTGCTTAACATACATAAAGATGGGTTACTGGGCATCATGATCTCATGAAGCATGGGTAGTGTTTTTTGGTTTTTTTTCTGAAACATTAGTGTATGTTGGGTTTGAATTCTGGCATGTCAAGTGTCAATTTGTTTTTCCATTTTATCTTAATATCCTAATACCACTTTTAATGGTTCTCTGAATTATTGACAGAATCTACAGTTTTTGCTTGTGCATATAGTTTTACTGTTTGAATGAAAGCCACTAAAACTACCTCTGAAAAATGGTATATTGCAAAAACTTGTCCTATTTAGCATCATGTATATAATAATTTTGGGATACTCCTCAGTACAGAAGTCTACAGCTCAGCAGGGCTCAAGGAAATTAAAGGCTGAGGGCAATAAGAAGGACTGCAGTTTTCCTTGTCACTTTTTTTGGGTTCTTTGWGCATCAGTGATGAGCTTGAGTGAATACTGAAGAACTTGAAAACAAAGCTAATTTCTACTAAAAATGTACCCTAAGCTGCTAATACAGCTGTAYTAGAKGAGCACAYTATMYTTAAGAAGCTGKTGATGTTGAAAAGTCATAAAAACTGAAAAAAGAGAGAAAAGCCTTGCTGGATACCACTGTTTCCACTAGTTCTTTTTTTTTTTTTTTTTTTTTTTTTTTTTTTTGTGGGAGAAGTTTCCTAGAAATTCAATAGTTCTGACTGTATAGGCAATGGGCACTGAGTGATCCTCGCATAAAGCCAACTTGAGTGATTCCTAGGAAATAACTACCACTGTATTGTACCTCTGTCAGAAGTCAGCTTGCTGCTGCTGCATCCTACAATTTATCATYGTAATTCTGTAAAGCAGACTGGAGTGATCCAATGTTTTTTTTGTGATACCATGCAGCTTTGCTGACCAAGTTCAGGAGGAAGATTCTATAACTTTTCTGACAGAAACATCCAGTGTGCACACTTGATCCATTGCTGTGAGAAAGTGGAGTGACTCTTTCCAAAGAGATTGTAATCAGTGTGGACTACAATGTCCCTCAGTTCCTCCTTTTCTAGGTCTTCAGGAATGTAGGTGCCAGATTTTTGACAGAGCTGTGTATTAGGGTCATTAGAGGAAAGCTTGAAAAAAGTTGCTCATCTAGTCCTGACTGACTTGGCACTTAAAAAGGAAAAAAAAACCCTCTTCTCAAAAAAACTGAGGTAATTGCTTAGCTGTGRTGGGATCCAAATTAATAGTAATATCTCAGCTAGTTATTAAAAGCTTGAAGCTGTAAAACTTCTGCTGTTTAGTGGCGCTTGTTACAACTTCTAGAGGAGGTTGGTTTATAGGAARAGTTGCTTATTTTGAGTAAGATAGAAAACCAAAAATGTTAGCTATGTATGAAATATATTTTTTTAAAAACAAGTAACTCTGAAGTCCCAGAGAAAAATTTGAAATCATCCTTCTGAAGGTGTAAGTTCTACAGTTTTCAAGAAGGAAGTATCATACAAAAAGAAAAAGGAATTTGATACAATTAAGGATGGAGATGCATTGATTTATTTGGAAATGAAAATTAATTGAAAATTTGTTTAAACAATAGTGTTTGGAATGCAAAACAGGAACACACCTTGGCAAATGTATATGTGACTTAGTGATTTTGTTGATTTTAGTTAGAATTCTAAAAGGCTTATCTGCTTGGTTGCATTTTCCTTTTAAAGRTAGAAATTAGAAAAACTGAACTGTTCTTTCTTTTGAGGATAGTTGTTGCTGCTTTTATTTTTTAAGTGGACAGGAGGAATTCTATAAATACACCAGGAGCAAGCTACACTGGCTGGCAGATTTTAAGGGCTACTTAAAACTTGATTTAAACATGACATACTCTGAAGGTTAAGAGTTGTAGATAGATAATATCTATCTGAAGTCTTGAAATGAAAAATATAGTAAAACTTCTGCATAGTTCTGTAGTTAAATATAAAGAAGGTATTTATATAACTTCAAGAAAAAATATTTGCAACAATGCTGAAGAGAATAGTTAGTGAATATAGTAATCCTTGAGAACTGCTAACCTGCCTGATGGTTCCAGATAGCTGTCTCTGCAATTACTGCTTGATCAATCAGCCACTCAGAAGTCTTGTTAGGTCTGGTGCCTGCAGTTTGTCCCATTGAATAGAGTGGTGCCTTCTCACATTGTAGATAAAAGCAGAACATAAATAATTACAGAATAATCAAATGCTTGTACAAAAGCTGTTTGATTATTACCTTACTCTTACATGAGGATATTCTCTGAGAACTCTAAAACTTGTAATCCATTTAAACTGCTCAGATGTCTGGTAGCCTGCACTGGAAAAGCCAGTGTTGAAACTTTAGTATTTGCTAGCAGTGCTCGTGTTTCACTAACTCAGAAATGGCCGACGACATGTCTGTACTGACCTGGTACACCAGTTTAGTCATAAGTAGCATAAAAACAAAAAACCTTTTTTGTTTTTCTTGCTGCTAATGTCATGCGCCAGGATTTCAGGAGAAATTAACAAGAGTATGAGAAAAATTCTAGCCCCACTRAAGACCTAACTTCTTTAAAGCTGGACTAATTTGCTATTGTTTCTCTCCTAAGGTCTCACAAGGAACTATCAAAATATGAAAATAGAAATTCCCATACTGTTACATAATGGCCTTAGGATGGAGCAAAGCTGAACTGTTTTGATACATTCATACTGAAGTTACAGCAGACTGCTGTAATTGTAGGATGTTTGAGTGTGATAAACTAAGTGGCAGTTCTAGTGAATAATGTCTCACTATCTTCCATCTTAGCTATTTTCCTTCATCTTCTCCAGTTCTTCCTCTCCTTCATTCCTTTTTCTTTGCCAGGTTTGGCTTGCTCAAACAAATGACAGTAAAGTTAGAAAAATCAGAGGAAATAATACTGTCTGTTCATTAGAAAGTGTCAATCCAGACATATGGGATTATTTTTCATGCATTCAGGCAGAAAGATCAATCAGCAGTTGCCRGTTTTTGCTGCCATAGTGTTCTGTTTCCCCTCCAGATTCCATTCTGCTAAAACCACAAATGCATATTGTGTTATTATTTTCTTTGTAGGAAGAAATAAAGTGTCTGGAATGCCATTATAAGTTTCCTGGGAACTTGGGAAAATATATTTTTTCAGAGAAGAGTATGTTTGCCTAGTTCTTATTTTTTTTTTTAATAAGTTAACTGAGTAGGAAGAAGACTTACTGGTTTATCCATTAAAGAAGAGATGACACTTATGACAAATGATGGATATTCTTGTAAAGTAAAGGGGTTTAGGAAGCATACTAAGGTTTTTGGATTTTTTTCTTTTTTTTTTAGTATACCTTGCAGGAGTAAAACTTTTCTCCTTGAAAGAAAAAGACAGGTGACAAATTTGATCAGTCTTTTGTAACTCTTTATTCTCTAAAAAAGAATGGGAGATGCCTAATGTTTTYAGATTCTGAACCAAAGAGAGGTGTTTGAGTTGTGAATTGACATTGCTCTTGAAGTATTCAKCCTAGAACTGCCTGACACAAAATCAAGATTCAACTCCTATGAAAGGTCAAAGAAAGAAAACCAAAGAATGCAAAAATRTGCAATAGAAGAAGCAACTGGAAAAGCTAAATGGTTCTCATAAAGCTACTCTAGAAAGCCAAATACTTAATTGATTGAGAGTGGGGACTGTCATAAAGCCTCTGTTGCTGCTTGTAGGTGAAGCCAGCCTTGCTGAGCAGATGGAATACTAATGATCATATACCATARCAGTCCCACTTTCTCACTATGCCCTCATGATTTATTTACCTTTCTCGCACCTCATCTTCCCACCCACCTCCATCTAAATTCARGAAATAAGAAGGAAAGGTGGAACTTAATTATGATTATAGATTCTGATCATAACAGTATTTATTCAAAAAGGCACACCAAGTACCCTTTTTCACCCACTCAAAATGTCAGCAAGCGATGTTCAAATATATTTTTATTCTTTCTGGTTTACAGTCTTGCAAATCTTTTGAGATAGAGGCTTTTAACAAAACAGAGAAGAAAATTTCCTCGTATTCATATTTCTAACCTCAGAGATGGAATTCTTTTTGTACTTAAACAAATAACTTGAAACTTTTAAATATTGCTWTATCTAGTCAGTGTTTGCAGGATTGGAGGTGGTTAAAATAAGTGGTTTCAAGGGGGATGGTGGTGGTAAATGAAATTTTGGCAGTAATGAAATCCCTTCATGTTGTCTAGATGTGATGTGGTTTATATAATTTATAATCCTGCTAGGAGGATTTTTTGTAACTGAAGTCTGAATTACTTCTGGGCAACTTTGTTTTAAAACTGTTTTGTCTTGAATGTATTACCCATAATTTTGATAGATTTCTTAGTGGCTGCAATATTAATTATACACAAAGGAACTTTGCTTAGTATTCATTCTAATCTAAATAAGTGCAAGGTAACATTGCTAATAAATATAATCTTGTCTCTTCAGAATAGTTTAGAAAGTTRTGCTCTATAGTCTCGGGAAGTTTTGTTCTTCTGCCTTTGGGACTAAATTGGGAAGTTCAGCCAGCAGAGCTTCCTTTCTCAGAGGACCTAGCAGGCATAGATAATGTAYTGTAAACTGTAAATCTGTAGTGGCATCAGACTGCAGACTGGCAGCACTCTCCTGGGTACAAGTGCCTRTGTTCCAAAGCTTTCCCAGTGAAGTGGCTGATATCTTTAGAAGGTGTGTTTGATTTCAAAGGACATTTTATTTTTCTTTAAAGATGAAAGCAATTTTGACTTTTCCAATGCATAGTTATGATTGTATTGTAACAATGAATAGAATTAGTACTCCAAGAGATTTTTTGTTTGAACTTAACTAAGTTCATCGTTATTACAATGTAATTGCTACACAGCTTTTTTTTTTTTTTTGCCTTTTTTTTGTTTTCTAACTAGAATAGGCTTCCTGTTTTCTGTTAATATGAATTGAGAGCAAAGTCAGAAAATTTTGACTTAAACTATTCTATTTTGGGGATTTTCAAAATGTGCTGTTGGGCTTAATTTTCARCAAGTATTTGTTATGGTGTTTTAGAAAACTGTTCTGTTTCAAAAGAAAATATTAACATACTCTTTTTACTAAAAAAAATTTTTTTTTTCATTTCTTTATCTGTTCTCTGTAAAGCAAAAACATTTCAAAATGGAGAACTGCTGGAATGCATTTGTCTCAGTTCTCTACAACCTTTACCAGCTATTGTTTGACATTCRACATCAAGCTAGAGACTAAGCTCCTATGTATCCCACTGGTATTTTCACCTCCACAGTAAAGGATAACCTGTGTCAGACCTATGCATCCTCCTAGCTTTTTGCTGTTTCTGCTTAGGGGGTTTGTTGTTGCTGAGTGGTGTTGGTTTTGTTTTTTTGGATTTTTTGGTTGGTTTTGGATGGGTTTTTGTTTGTTTGTTAGGGGTTTTTTTGACTGAAATGATGAGAAACTGAATATTATTTTATTCACTATTAAATGAAGAGAAAATGAATAAATATTATTTTATTAAAAACATTCAAAACTTGGTCATAAAATAATATTTTTAATATTTACTGTTAACTTCTGTATTGCAACTGCACAAAAAAGATGAGCAGCAAAGCATAAGAAAGAAAATGAATAGAAGAAATGAAACATCTATTGAATAAGCATTCATTAGAAGAAATCAGAATGTGGTCTAGTAAGTACTGAATGCACTGTAAACAGCTAGGATTTATTACATTTAATCTGAGGATGAGAAATCTGTTTATTTTCTGATATTTAAAACATTTGTTCTACTATTTTAGAASCAGATAGTCACTGAGTGTTACTTTTTCTTTCTGCCACCCTGGAAATGAAGAATTTCTTGTTACAGCTATATTAAGCTTCCCTGTTTCTTTGTATGTGAAAATCCTAAATAGAGACTATAGGGATACCAGTCTGCTCTCTTTATTCAGTCTCTTTTTCTGCCAGAGATATTTCTAGAATGAGAGAAGAAATCCAAAGATCTCTTCACTCTAGGTTTAATGTCTTATCTCTTTTTGTCTTAAAAGCTGTTTTTTCTTGATATACAGTTAAGCAGGAATATATACTATTTCCTCAACAAGAAGAAAGCAGTAGAGGCTTACTTTAAAGATGAAAACACAGGAAGAAATAGTATGTTCAAGACATTTAATTTGACTGAAGTTTATCAGTGATCAACTAATTTTTAGTTACTTGTTCTAAAATAAATGTATGTATTTTTTTGTTCCAGTCATTTTACTGCTATGCTGTAAGAATAGAAGTTCCTACTTAGACTCTGATCTTTAAGTTGATTGATGGTAGCTTCTTTAAATGATCTGCAGTACAACCCTTAAAACTTTCTTTCCAATTAAAATGCCATTCTTCCCCTTGTAATTGTGAAGAAAGCATTAAAACCAGTTTGAARTTTTGACTGGACATCTTTTCAGATGTGTATGGTTACACTGCCAGAGTTAACCAGAATTTCTTTAGAGGTAAGAGCCAGGTACATAATCCTGGAAGCTGTAACAGTGTGTGTATACACARTGGTCAGGATTATCTGCACCTTCTGTCCCAATCCCATGTCCCTCTGTTTTGTTTTGTAACTCTAGGTGATAAATTAAAAGCAAGAGTTTCAGAAGTGTAGGAATCATGACAAGTAAAAGGGAAGGTACTCACTGGCAATTTCTGAGCAATGGTAATTTATAAATATAGCGATATAGGCAGCTTGAAAATGACTGGATGTTTGCAAGCCCACTTGTAAGGGCTGCAGTGTTGGCTGGGAAAGTGTTTTAGATCTCCATCAGCTGGAATTTGTGCCCACCTTAAGGAGAACTTTAAATGAGAAAATGGAACAGTTTCTGTTGACCTGTGGGAATTCAAATGGAAAGGGCAGCCTGGAAGGCTGAAGTAACTAGCCAACATAAGGTGTTGGTAATGTGTTACTTACCTTATCAATATATGGGAATGTGGGTTACTGATGAAAATGGATTTTATTATTTGCACTGGAGAATGTGGTGGGTACATTGAAGGGATAACCATAATCAAATGGAAAGCAATAATGAGAGGATTAGAGAGTTTTAGACTTGAAAGAGGACTAAATTCTAGCAAAAATCTGTCAGTATATTTGAAGTAACCTAATAGTAAACACATAYGAAGATTGCACAGTGGAATTTTTAAGATTTCATAATAAATAGATTGCTGAAGATGGTGAATAGAATACTTTTAATAAAGTGCATGGGACAGAAGTAAAACTGGAAGTATCTGAGGACCAGAATAAAGAAGTGCTGTCTATAGTAATTGTAAAACTAATCATTTTAGCTGGGAGAGATTGATAGATTATTAATATGAAAGATAACTAGGATTATGATTGCTTTTTTTTTAATGGGRATTTAAACTTTATGTGAAAGGTGAAGGGAAGAATAAAAGTGAGAGCTAATTATGGAAGACAAAGGTAAGGCTTGTCACACAAATGACTGTAGCATTGTGTTTCTAATTTTGACTGGGATCTTTGAAATGAAGTACATCTCATGTCAGGATGARCAGTCACTATCTGAAGCATGGTAATAGCAGGAGTACTCTCAGCAAACAACCTCACAAAGACTTTTTAAGCTAAGTGATGTGATACARAGGTAATTTTTGAGTAACAGACAGAGCTTACAGAAAATTCCAATAAATGCTCTAAGTTATTATTGAATATTTGCCAGGAGTTAGCACTAATGGAGGAAACCTGATATTCGCCAGTTAATTTTCCTGTCAAAGTAAGTTACACTGTAGTGCTTCATCTTCAGAATGGACAACTCTCTGCAGCATTA
This sequence comes from Alauda arvensis, assembly GCA_902810485.1. Lineage (NCBI taxonomy): Eukaryota > Metazoa > Chordata > Aves > Passeriformes > Alaudidae > Alauda > Alauda arvensis. The sequence continues at coordinate 196,664 of CADDXX010000491.1, forward strand.
CACCTCTGGAAAATAAGTAAATAGAATGTAACTRTGACTGAAGCTCAAGGCACTTCCTTGAGAAGTCTGTGTTAGATTTTGTTTCTCTTCTGAATTTTGGATCCTGGACATGGAAGCATGAGCTAAGTTCCAGACACCTGGAATAATGATTGTGAACGAATCTCAAATTATCATGTGTTCAAAAAGCTGATTTTGAGTAGAAAATGGTTTCTTAAGACTCAAAGTGAGCCCTCTTCTGCTGGAGTTCAGAATCCAGTTTTATTGCTAGTTGCTKCTATTATGTGTTCATAAATTTAAGATATTTTCTCAGCAGAGTTGATGTATGGGAAGTATAGGAATATAATTTACATAATATAGTTGCATTAGTATTTGTCCTCTTATTTTAAATAATTCATGATATTATGTAAACTAAAAAAAAAAAAGGTGCAGAGTAAAAAATATAAGCAGTCTGAAATGCTCAAATCTAGCTGAAAGATTTTTGATTAAATGCTTGATTCATTTTCTCTGCATGCTTCTGTAAAACTCCATTTTTCACTGTCAGTTACATGGAAACAAAAAGGCCTTTTTAGCCAGTATCTGTACTGCCTCTCCTGGATCTTTTGGCTTTGGCAAGTAAAAAGATATATCTGAGCCAGGGACCCTGTAACACTGTGGCAAATGGAACCTGAGGAATTGGAGATAATGAGTCAATAAATATACCAAGTAAAAAAAACTACTATCATGCCAGTATTTTCATTGCTGTATGCTTTCTCCTTGGCAAGTAGCCATTGTCATACTGGGTCATGCCTGTTACTTTGATTATTGCCTATCCTGTATCTCTGGAGGCATTAATGTGACATCCCCATACTGCATAAATAATGAGACCCGTATTAATCAGTGACAATGTTTTGTAATAAAGCTTCAGTGTGTATCAGTTAACATTCTGTGATTTTTTTTTTTTTCTTAGACTGTAAGAATCTTTCTCACTAGCATTTTACAGGTATGGCACAATCTAACCCATTCAGCACAGAATCAAATATGTCATAGTGTTTACAATATTAGAGCTCTTACAAATTTCAGTAGCACATCCTGCACTGATACACTTGCATGCAACTTCCAAGAAAAGTAATAGGCTTGTACYGGTTCAGTCTGTATCACATAGGTCTCATCCCCTGATTTTCGTATCTAAAATACCTGTTTTCAGGAGGTATCTAGCACAGCTGCAAGGGCATAGAAATTATATAMGAACGACTRATTTTTGCTCATTTGCTGACTTTGWAAGTGAATGTCAGTCTTTATAYCAGTCTGGGGCTGATWYTTCTGCAGGTCCTTAAGAGGAGAACTAGAAGGATTTAAGTTAAGATTRTGATGGAGGAAAAGCAAGTAAGATTTGGTCCTGCCACATTCTGAAGTACAAAAGRGAAGTCTGGCTGTGCTACATTGCTGTCCATCAGATGAATTATTCACTGTTAYATGCTGCTTATATTTTGTGACTCATATTTGGTCTTACTCTCTCCCTGGCCTTCTTTCCCACTATGCCTAAGAACTGGTGAAAATGGGAAGTGATGTTATTTTTGAGCATATACTTTAAAAAAAAGAAAACTGTCAGCGTGATATATTCTGGCACAGTAGGATGTAGAGTTGAGTTATTAAACCAGTACGTGTGAATAGTTTAAAACTATGTAGTCTTCAAGACTGATATTTCTTAAAGGGGTAGAAACTTTTTTTTTTCTTAAGTAAGTTATGAGGGTTGAGTCAAGTGATATTTTATAGTGTACAAGTGACAATGACTTCCCATGTAATTTAAATTGGGGTTTTTGGAAAGGGGAGGAAGGAGGGAGGAGAGAAATTTTTTAAAGACTAATGATTGTTTTGTCACATGTTGACATGCCCAAGGACTCCAAAACTTAGTGATTCTGTAGACTGAGTGTCTTTTTAAACATTCATAATCTCTAAATGCTTTAGGTCTGAGAAGAAGACACCAGTTGCAGACGCTGTTGTATCAGTCACAGAGGAATATAAYGACAATTAYTRACTGTGTAGTAGTGGTGCAAATTTGTTAAGGTAATTTTCTTCTTTCACAGCTAAAATTTGAAMTCTRTTTCAGGCATGACACTTAATGTTCTTAGGACACAACTTTGCTACACTTCAGTAGCAAAATATGCATTTKCCATTCTTACAAGGTCATCATGGACTGATGCAACCAGGAAAAGAAATGAGTTTTAGGAGYTTGTAGAAGCCATTGGTTCCCTTACATTTCAAAAATGTTTAAAATTAGTATTGCATATTAGTGTTAAGGCRATAAAATAGTTTAGTGAATCACCTGCTGTACTGTGTATTTTAGAATCTGCAGCATCTTGCAGTTGGCTTTGTTGAACCTCATGAAATTGCCATGGGACCACTCCTCAAGCTTGTGCAGATCCATTTGGATGTTATTCCATTCTTCAGGCCTGTCAGCTGCACCACTGAGCCTGGTGYTGTCTGCAAACATGCTGATGGTACTCTCGATGCCATGGAATGAGTAATTGAGTTAATCTCACTTTGATGAAGGCATTAGACAGTAACTGGTCCCAGTAGGGACCCCTCAGGGATGGAGCCCAACACTGGTCTTCATCTGAAYGTTGAGCCATTCTCCGTTACCTTCTGGATGGAACCCTCCAGCCAGTTTCTTATCYACCAAATAGTCATAGAATCATAGAATGGTTTGGCTTGGAGGGATCCTTAGAGATCATCTAGTTCCAAGCCCTGTGGCACAGGCAAAGACACCTTTCACAAGGCCAGGTTGCTCAGAACCCCATCCAACCTGGACATTTCCAGGGATGGAGGATTTCCAGGGATGCTGCTTAGGGCAATTTGTCCGTATGTTTTRCCACYRTCACAGTAAAGAATTTCTTCCTAATATCTAACCTAAACTTACCCTCTTTCAGTTTAAAGCCTTGTTCTATCACTGTGTGCTCTCTAGCTCTCTCACAGCCTCTTTTTAGATACTGAAAGGTTGCCTTGGGGGCTGAGTAGTGCCCATCCATCAAATACAAATCTCTAAATTTACAGAAAAGGGTGTTGTGGGAGGCTGTGTCAAATACCTTGCAGAATTCCAGGTAGAGGATGTCTGTAGCACTCCCTTTGTCCCACAGCTTGCCTTACTCACATTCCAGTAAGTACTCAACAAATTGCATATGAGGCATTATATTTATAGACTTAAAAAAGGGAAGAGGTGGGAAGCTATGAAGTTTTCTGTATTTAATATTCAGGGGAAAATTATACGAGCCTAAAAATATGTTTACAAAGAATTAAACATTTGAAAATATGTTTACGAAGAACTTAAAACTTTCTGATCTGTTTATTTTAGAMGGTGGAATGATCCCAGAGACTTTGTAATTGCACTGAAAGCTTCTTAACCTTTTGCATGTTAAGGTTTGTTTTATAAGAGCTAAACATAATGATCAAGATGGAGCAGAGATAGTGACCTAGAAATGAGGCAGGGGGACACACACTGCAGTAGGGGATGAAACAAAAAGATCATCCTTCAYGTGCTTAATATTACTGCAATAGCCAGGGTTTTGGTACAGTTCTGTAAAACTCATAACTGTATCAACAGCAGGTTCTAAGCCCATTAAGCTGCAAACCATCTCCATTCCTATGCAATAAAATTTAACAGAGAGAGAATTGCAGAAGAGTCAGATTCTTTCCTTAAACTTATTAAAGACATTAATGTGGCAAGAGAAAGTAGTTGCTACACAAGCTAAATTTCATACATCTCAGAAATCTAGTAGAAATTTCACACAGTTAGGAATCTAGTACTCAGTACCAAAATATTCTTCTTACTGTTCAAAACAAACGTAAAAATCCAACAGAATTGAGGTTTACYAGTGTGATCTTGAACTCTACCAAGACATCAATCTGTAGCAAAACTGGCACTTTAGGTAATACAAAATCAAGTGAATAACCCCACAATACTCATTCTACTGTCTGTGGAGGAGACTTAATGCACCCAAAACACATCTCTATAAAATACATCTCTATTTGTCTTTAGCCTGTACAGAATAAAAGCAACATAGAAATGATATATTGTCAAATTATATGCTGCTAAATTTCATAACTATAATGTTGTGTACTGTGTACAGTCTTTCACTTCTGTATATTTAGCATCATCCAAAGTTATTTATTTCTTTATTATTTGACTGGTGATAATCCTTAGGGCAAGCTATGTCTAAGTAATGACATGTACAATGCAGTCTTAAAAGGAGGTGAGAATGTGTTGGTATTCTTGAACTACGATGGGATATATCCTGTTATCAGACTCTTAGGARTCTGGTAAGGGAGTTGACTCAACTTAAGAGTCTGTTTAAGCTTTGTAATACAATCTTCATTAAGTTGCTCAAGCAACTTAAAAGCACATTATGTCTTCTGTTTTTAAATAATTCCCATTATAAACATTCTACTTCATATTTCTGGTTTTCATAGATCTGAATCTAGACTGATTTTTTTTTTAAGTATACAAAACTTTTAGAGATGTTAACATCTTTTGAGGAGCATAATATGCTACAGAGAAAATGCAAGCCTGTGTTTTAAGGTTTTAGTTTTAGGAGTGGTGGTGAGGAGTTGGTTTACCTTGAGCACTTGCATGTAGGTTTTTGATCATTGCTATAGACCAATGTCAAATATGTTTCTTGCCTACAAATACTATAAGCTGAAGAGAGGTCAGAAAAGTTCAAATGAACTAATAATAAAAGGAGCGTAGGAAACATGGATCATCCGAGACCTCTGAGAAAATTAATAAATATCAATGGAAAGCCTACTATTGATTCCACTAGTATTATTATTCCAAATAATAATAGGTATTTATTATTTGGAATAAATAGTTTTCAAAAGTATTATTTGGTAAGAAGATGCTSTTGCTGTTGTTTGTATGTCATAATGTAATTCCAGGATATTGTGCTAATAGTTGATATACAGTAATTATCTCCTTGGCTTTTGCTTAGTACTTGTGCTAATTTATATTTTTATCTTCGTTATTCTCARTATTTCTATAGGTTGCTACCTCACCTTCAATAAAACACACTATGATGTGTTCAGCCTAAATGCTTAGTCAAACAGATGCACATAATAGTAAGTGAGAACATAGGGCTGCATTTTTTGGTTTWTCTGACCTTTTGGTTCCATCAAATATGAGCTTGATTAAGTGTTGATTTTAAATATACCAGGACACTTTATTCACTATAAACCCAGGTTATCCAATTTGTAGGGTACATAAATACCCACACACCACCATATATTACCTGAAACTTGATGTTGCTATATACTGTCTATGTCCCATCTTGAAAATATCTTGCCCGAAACTATGTAATCTGATTATCATTTACTGATAATATTGCAAGTTTATCTATTTCATGTCAGCTGTAGTTGTAGAAACGTGGCAAATAATGAGGTAGGGAAATAATTAGTGGGAAAATAAGTATTTTGGACAGAATATGTAAAACTCCATAATGATTTTTGGGCCTAGGGGAGAGATGAAGAGTCCAGGAAAGTACATCAGTGTAAAACGAAAAACTGTTAGGGCATGAAAAGCAATTAGGAACTTGGATACAAATGTTGAAGCCTGGGGAAGAACATTTGTCTTTCATGGTGGATTAAAACAGCTTCAGCCATTCACATCCTTCCATGTTGTTTTTTGTGAATGTGGGAACTGATTGCATGACACAAACAAAATTTTCTGTGTTACTGAAACTAAATCCTCAGAGTTGTTAGAAATAATGACAATACACGCTATAATATAAAATGTGAGGTTTCTTACAGTTGTTTTTGAGTGCCTTCTATTYTTTTTCTCCTGTATCTAAATTGCATGATTATACTCTCTTTTGCCACATTTAATCTGCAGGTAGAGCAAAATATTCTTTTATGTTATTTTGAAAGTATCACTAATCATGAATTAAAATTGAATGCGTRTTGTCAGCTTGCTTGGTTGGGTTTTTGGAGGTTTTCTTCTGGTCATTTTTGGGGTTTTTATTTTGTGACTATTTGTGAAGTGCTTTATAAATATCAGTGTGTTTATTGTGGGCATCTGTGCCTGCCAGTTGGCATGCTTTGTAGAGTTTATTCAACTTCTTAAAACAACTAAAAATTTATTTTCAACASAATGAAATCTGCTTAAAGCCATGTCCTATAGTTAAAAAGAAGGCATAGAATGTTAAGAAATAAATATCATTAAGTTTGAATTAAATTCTTTAAGCTGTATTCTTAAATGCATCATCTTGTTCTGAGGGATTGTCTAAACAAACAAAACAGACTTCAAAAGACATTTCCTGATTCACTGRTCAGTGACCATAACAGTACAGTGCAAAGGATTCAAATAAGGGTTTTGCTGTATTTCTGAGTCTCRTGACCAAGTGCCTAGAAAAAATTTCTACCAATAAAAAATAATAGAATTCCAAATTGATTTGCAGTGCAGAACTCCTACAGTCTGCTTCCTGAAAATTTGGTCTGTGTTATTTCAGCTTGAAACACCAAAATCAATAATAAGTTTTAGAAACAACGATCATGCCTAAAATTAAGAAAAAGCCARGCAGACTTCAAAGTTCACAATTCAGTTTGAGTGTGTAGGCAGAATTTTTCACTGACTTATATCTTGATTAATTTTACTAATGCTTTTGAAATATGGAATGAGATATATATTCKACGTCAAAATTGATAAAATGTGTAAAAGTCTGCATAAATTCTTAATTTATTACAGTGTTTTGAGTGCAGCTGTGTCCAAATGTGGCTGAAGTTATTTACTAGCAYTACTACTAGCTTGAAGTTATTTTTAAAAGAGCAATTATTTAWTTTTTTTAGCACCCTAATGAATCTACAGACTGGAAGAAGTAATGTGATGGCTTGTCCTTATATTTGGTTGTGGTATTATAGGTTCTTTCATTAAAGCATGCTAATAKATGTTAAATTGAGAAGACTGCATTTTGTATTTGGTGATCCTTAGCTAAAACACTGAGACTTTTTCTGCAGTATTTTGCAATGATTCTGTGATCTAAAGTAAAGAAAGTGTTGAAAAATAGGAAGCATTAGAARAACTGTAGACTGTTAGAGCTGTTGTCAGTGCTCCAAGTTCTTCCCCCAAGGTCTGCACCATCCTGCCCACATGCCCTGAGGTCCAGGGCTAAACTGTGTCCRGCTCCAGCATGGGTACAGCTGCCCAGGAGCTGGCATAGCTGGCTTGGGTTAGGCACTATGAGCTGTGTAAGACCCTTGTGAGCTCAGACCCTTGATTATTTCTGAAGATGTGTTGTAGGACTCTGCCTTGGCCTTTGCTTTGCTTTATGTATCCTAACATCCCCTCACTGACCTGATKTTAGATGTGCTTCATCACTGTGGACGAGTCTAGAGATCACAGCGATATGGTTTTTACCCTGACTTCTTCCAGTTTAGGTTCATGATATATAAATGTGTTTGATAAATATTTTCTTATTTAAAACTCTGTACCTCATTAATGGATATGAAGATAATTGGTTTYTATTAAAATTTAATTTGGCTTCGTGTATTTACTGCATAGTATAATGATAGCCCACTGTAACACTTTTTTTGTTTGGTTTTGTGTTACTAAAGAGCTAATGCTAGTGTCGAGGTTTGTGTAAGAAAAAACAGAACTAAACCAACAACATCACACACAGAACCCTGCAAAGCCTGCATGTGCAACATACAAGATCTTTCAGCTTCCTAGTATTTGTCAGGTTCTTAAAGGAAAAAAAACCAAAAAAACCCCAAACAACTGTAGAATGCTTTCTGAATCCTAAGCACTGACATACACTTTCTTTCTGTAGCCATGGACAGTTAGCAACCACAGGTCCTCAATATCCTTTTTCCTTCCGTGCAATTGTTCTGYCTCACACTGCAGGATACAGGATGGATGTTTTGTGTGGTTATCTTCCCTTATGAGGGCGCTGTGTAGCAGGGTGCTTTCTTTACTGTCTATTGTATATTTATCTAAGGAAGGAGAAGGCTTGCTCCTGTTAATTAGTGAGAACAGACAATACTTTCTATATACAGTATCTTGAGAACAGAGAGTCCATTTCATGCGGATGCCTTTTTCTTTTTTTTTTCAGCTATGTCAGGGTATCTGCCAAAGTTGCTATAGAGGAACAAGGCTTTGAAATGCTCTAAGAATTCTGGTACTGCTTTTAATAAATGAAAATAGCTATCAGTAATGCATTAGTGCATTATAGGACTTTCAAATCACTGCACCCAGACTGTGATGAATCACAGTATGAAGTGAGAATAAATGTGCTGAAAAACACAGTGAGAGTCTGTTTGCTCTTGCCATGTTAACTTCAACTGAAAATAGTGTTTTAGAAACGTGGAAGCTCTTACCTTAATTTTCAAGATATGCTATTCAAAARGGATTGTAAGTCACCTAATCTAAAGCTTCATTGTAATGAGAAACCTGTCCTCTGATACTGTTCATAAATTGATCAGATTTCCTTKATAGCTTTAATCCTGAAACCTTTGTACTGTGTACACATGTCTAAGGTATCTTTCCAACTATAGACTAACTGTATGTACTTCATATCWTTGTGGTCACAATACAGCAAGGAGGGTACTAGGAATTAATTCCCTTGGGTTGTAATAGCAATACAGAAGAGGATATCTCCTTGTTCATGCTGGTATCCTATTATCTTCTAAGTTCATAGCAAAATCCTTAGACACAGAATTTGATGTAGTTTCTCCTTCATTCTCAGTCGTTCATCAGAAGGAATTTGATAGATGCTGATTTGCACATTCTGAAACAAGTTCTCATATGGACAGCACACTTAATTTTGGACRCTCATGGAAGCAACTTGCCTGCAGAACACAGTGCACATGAACCTTCAGACAGAGCCATTTTTTCTGATCTCAGAAAAATCTGGTAAAATACTTAAAGTAGTAATTTYGTGCCATGATTGATAAATGACCAGTAGCATTTCATTATCTAGTAATAGTGCCTAGTAAAGTACAGAAACATATTCATTTTGATTTCACTATGTTGTGTTAGTGACCAGACCCTATTGTGATATCCACAACAGCTAATTAAAATTACAAATTCGTAGTGGAATGTATTTCCTACATCCTTGAGTATAAATTATTGTCTTCCTAAATCCCTCATTATTTAACAGAGGAAAGCCATATGCTGAATTTGCCAAAGTAATATGTGAAAAGCAGCCAAAATGCATTTTGCTAGAAATACTGTCCCCATAATARTGTGGACAGGTCTGTACTAGCACTATATCCACAAAACTAAATATTGCACACTAAGTATATACAACTGACTTGGTATTGTAGCTTAACTTGGACAATTTTTTGTTTAGGGACTGATTCTTTCTAAACAKGGAAAATTAGTATAATGCAATATTTTCTGGGTGACATTAAAAGTGGTTCTGTTGTTCTCAGCTTAATCRTTATTGGTTGTACAAAAAAGCATTGACCAAAAAAAAAAAAATCACTGTAGAAATTACTGACCAAACAAAAAAAGGCAGCTGGAAAGCAATTAAGTAGATGAAACCATTGTAAGGATTATGAAGGTTATAGATTAGCATGGGTTATACCACTCCATAAAACTGATTTTCATMTCCATATCTGTAACCATTTCAGGAAAAGAACCCCTCCTGTAAAAACTCCTGAGTAGTTTCTGTGCTCTGAAGAATRTAGAAATCCCTGACAAGGTAGTAGCRTTTCTCCGGAAACCATACATTCATTACTTTTCCATCAGGAAAGTTAGACAACTGGTGAGCMAAATGTTCTTTCCTACTTAACCCCTGCCAACACTGGTACATACTGTAGAATCTACTGTAGAATCYACTTGATGATGTCAAAGGAAAAGCACTTTGATGTAAAGAACATCCTATTTATGATCTCCTTTTTCATTTTGTAAGATCTCCTGCCAACTCTAAAAAAACAAAAAAAAAAGTCTTTCAAAAAGATTTTGTAATACTAGAAATATGAAATCTCATAGTAACTMATTTTCTGTGATAATGCAATTCACATCTCTTCCCAGGATATTTATGGTGTCTTCTAGCTCAGCATTGGTCTGACCAAAAGTATGTGGTCTATTTTAGGTGCTGAAAGAGAGACTGAGGGAAGAGAGATTTATTGCAGGTTCAAAGGTAGAAGCCCAGGAAATTGCTTCAGAATAGATGAAATATCTATTAAGTACAGCCAGTTCTCTTGCTTCAAACATCAGTTAGGGATTTAATGTTTTCCCTAGAGATTGAAGTAGTTTTATTTTGGGTGCATTGATSTACTGCAACTGTATACAATTAACTAATACTGGATAAGTAAACATCAATGTAGATGAAATTTATGATTTCTATCTCCAAGAAGTAAATAGGAAACAGAAGTATACATGACCTGTTAATTTAATGTTTAGCTTAGTAAAAATATTGTAATCATTAACACAGGGGGTAATATTTATGTTCGAATGTTTAATATTTAGCTTTCTATTTTTTTAATAATTCAGTCAAGGAGAAGTAAATATGTTGGAGCAAAATTAAACACACAAAAATGTGGAAGAAGTTGTCATTTAATGGCTTTTGAAAAATTACAGTAAATGTTCCTATTGTTGTAATTTAGATATTATAATTGCCAGACAATGTTAAGCTTCCTTACACAGAATTGTAATCTTTACTATGTGTAGGTCTTTTGTTTATCAGCATAGAAATAAAATACACATAGATGTCTTTCAGCACTTTAAAATCACTAGAAAGATGTGTCAGGCAGCTGTATCTCTATAGCCACTTATGACTATAACTAAGAATTTTCTGTGGTTTAGAATTTGATATTTGAAGTTGTATTCTTTCTTTTAAAATAGTTGGTCACTATTATTTCRATGGTTTTTAAAATTTTGTTTTATATTGAATGGAAGTGGAGTTCTTCAATAAAATGCACTTATTGATATGTGTACTCTCTTTGAACATTTTTTTTTTTTTAATTTGGAGCAATTTACTGGCTCCAAGTTTGCCCTGCTTGTTGCCAAGAAAGCAGCCACTAGCACATATCTCTGTGTTCAGGTAGTTTACCTCAGCTGATATATATAGCTACTGACTAGGAAATTATTGTATATAGGTGAAAAAAAAAAAGATACCGGAAACATGCATCACATTCCTGCTAAATATTTTTGAGTGCTTCTTAAATAAATGGTAAATAAGAATTTATTTTTATGAAGCACTGACTTSAAAAGTACAATGAATGAAGAATATMATTTCATTAAAGCYTAATTTCATTTTAAGACAAGTAATTTCAGGCTGAAAATTTTATCATGCTATGATTATACAGTTTTCTCTACATAGATTAATTTACTGTACAAATTTTGATACTTATGCTCTATACTGACAAGAATACTTTGACTTTACTTTTCATGTGAAATGGTAGGTTTATGAAGCTTTTTTCCCCAGTTCCTCCCAACAGTCTGTTGGATTTTCACTTACAAGTAGGGTGTTTGAAGTAGTGATTTTCTTGCACCAGKATTTTGAATATTTCTATTCTGCAGAAACTAATGTGAACAATATGTTGCTGTCACAAGAAAGAGGAGAATTCAGGGCACKGTACTGCTAAAAAAATAGTTTATAGTAATGCTATTTGCCTTGGTACAAAAAATGCTTAAAGAACCTTAAAGTAGCTTTCAAACAAATTGATTTCATATTTCTTCCAGTGCTCATCTTTTTAGTATTACAGACTGAAAAGATAAACTCACTCTGTAGGAATCTTTATTTTTGTCTCATTGATTTCTCTTTAATTGGAGCCAACACAGTGTGGGAATATTTTTGAAGAGTAGCTAAACAATCTGTTTACGCTGGTTAAAGTAAGGTTCAGTTGTAATAATTTCTCTATAGCTCTTGTGTGTCACCTTTTGTTATTTATGCATGGATACTGTTATTTGCCTTGTCATAGAGGACTGAGTAGTTACTAGTCATGAGCAGAGGTTTGTGTTATATGCCCTGCTGTACTGATGGCTCTAAAAAATAAGGGATTAAAATCTAGAATCAGAGGTGTTACATTTTTCACTTAAAAATATCCTTTATGCCCTCAGTTTTTCTTTCAGTTACGTTTTTTCACTTCAAAATGTCTTTTTCCATACAGAATTTTGCCCCTTACTCTCACCATGGTAGGTTTAGATTGGATMTTAGGAAAACTTTCTTTTCTGAAAGGGTGACCAAACATTGAATAGACTTCCCAGGGAAGTGGTTGAGTCACCATCCCTGAAGGTATTTAAAAGATGGGTAGACAAGGCACTTAAGGACATGGCTTAGCAGTGGACCTGGTTAAGCATTAGTTTAACAGCTGGACTTGATGATCTGAAGGTCCTTTTCCAGCCTAAATSGTTCTGTGATTTAACTTCTACTTAAAGTAGAAGATCCCTCACTGTGCAGAAATTACTGATGACATAATAGAGCAAATAGACCAAAACTAGACTGTGAAAAATACTGCTGCCAGTATTTTCACAGAATCAAAGAGTAAGCTGAGTTGGAAGGGACCCACAAGGATCATGAAATCAAACTCCTGGCCCTGCACACAACAGCCCCAACAATCAAGCCATGTGCCCATGAGTATTGGCAAACACTTCTGGAACTCTCTCAGGCTTKGTGATGTGACCATGCAGCTGTAGACTGCTATGAGATATCCCTTCAGTCTCCTCTTCTCCAGGTTGAGGAGATCAAGTCGCCTCAGCTGCTTGTCATACAGCTTTCCCTCAAGGGCCTTCATCATCCTTGTYKCTCTCCTTTGGACACTCTCTAGTAGTTTAATATCTTCCTTGTATTGTAGTGCCCAAACTGGCACACAGGGCTCGAGGTGAGGCTGCCCCAGCACAGAGCAGAGCAGGACAATGCCCTCCCTTGCCCAGCTGTGATGCTGGGCCTGATGYACCCCAGGACACAGGTGACCCTCCTGGCTGCCAGGGCACTGCTGASTCRTGTTCAACTTTCCATCAGCCAGGACTCCCAGGACTTTCCATGGCACTGCCTTCCAGTGTCTCATTACCCAGTCTGCACRTATTCCAGGCTTGCCCCATCCCAAGTGCAGAATCCCCCAGGTTTTTTTGTTAAACTTCATTTGGTTGGTGATTACAGAGTCCTCTGATTTATCAAGGTCTCTGTATAGGGCCTCTCTGCCTTTGAGGGAGTCAGTGGCTCCTCCCAATTTTGTWTCATCTGTGAATTTCCTTAATATCCCTTCTAGTCCTGCATCCAAGTCATTTATGAAGATGCTGAAGAGCAGAGGGCAGAGGATGGAATCCTGTGTAACCCCACTAGTCACAGGTCACCAGTCTGATGTCACACCACTCACTATAACTGTTTGCACCCGACCCATGAGCTAAAGCATATTTGTACATTAATATGCTGAGCTYTGGTTTTTGGAGAAGTTATATCCTGTGAGATAAAAGATAATGTGTGTGGTACTTAGCTATTGTACTTACACATTTCAGAGAAACACAGAAGGCTGTGATTTGACAGAGAAGCCTCCATAGTAACAGGATTTATTTTTTAAATGTTAATATTTTGCCTTTACAGGATTATATATAGCAGAGAAAAACTGTAATTTGACAGCATGAAGTATTAATAAAATTGAATGCTTTCTGAGAAGTACTAGAAGTAGCATTCCAAGAGAGTGGAAAGAACTGCCTGGAATCCCACTTTCTGGGGCATTAATTAAATGAYTCTGTTAGCAGACAAATATAGGAAATGCAAGTTTGTATTTTTTAAAAACCCCTAATATTGTTCTCATCTTTTTCAAATGTAAACATAAGTTTTTTATATGTGTATGTAACTGTATGTATAAAACCTGTATTTCTGTTGGAAATAAGTAGTTTTGTGACCCATATAAAAGGAAAGACATCAGAGAAGTTTGAGACAATGAATGCAGAGTATCATAGGCTGTTCCCTACTCTCCACAACTCCATTCTAGGTGATTAATTGCCAGGCTCATAAGTACTCTTACAAGGCTGAATAGTGGCACAGAAAATACATTACTTCTTCTATTTCAAAACCCCACTGTAGTAAGAGGAAACTCCAATATATTGACTCAAGAAACTAAATTTCATATGAGTAGAACCTACTAAAGCTATTTCAGGTCCATAAGCAAAAAAATACGTTTTAGTGCATCACATARCAAAGCATAGATGGCCTTGCTTATATTTATATAGATTATTAGGGTAGTTAGATATAACTTTAAAAAACCCCCACAATTTACAGATTTATGATTTTTTCCCCATGGTTTTATACTATCAAAGTGTAAGAAAAGGAAGAACTGAATCTGGTTTTGCTTCTTAATAACATACGTAGAGTCTCTTGTTAAGTGAGAGTTACACTGTACACATTATTTGGATATCTTCTGATATTTTTGCTATGAAGTGGCCTCAAATCTAGTTTTATGCCAAAACATTGTCAGAGTTTTGTGTTTGTCTCTTTCAAACTTTTGAGACTGAATATTTTTATTATCCACACTAATGTCAAATTCTGTTGTTAAATATTCTTTGCCTCAAGACTACCTGCAAATTGTACGTGCAGATTCAATAACTGCACTTCCAATTTCTCCTCTCTGGACAGTTGCAAATACTGAGGTATTTTAGAGAAGGTGATTGATATTGTGTAGCCAGCTCCAGAGAGGGTTGTGTCCATGATCTCAGAGGTGTRCCATGATGACATTTCCTGAGTAATTTTTCAAGTTATTCTTCATGCATTCTAATATCCTYGTTGCTTTCTTAATCATACTCAAACACGGGAAAATTAACAAAAAAAGATCTATATTGTTTCTCAGCTTTCTAGTCAGTTAATTTAAATGCCTTTGAAGTGTGATAGTAATCTAAACTTTTCCTGCATTAATTTTCAATTGACTGTATCATTGTCWATGATTTTTGTCACAAAATATACTCAACGAACATGATCAGTTTTGGAAAACTTTTGAAATACAGTATGTTGGCTTCTCTGACCCTTATGTGCTGTGAAGCTGTATATCAAATAATTTAAATAACTTTTAAGGAAACCAGTATCCCATCAGAAAAAAGGCATAAGGTTAAGAACTTTCTTTTTTTAAGTAGTACTCTATGGGTGCTGTCAAGTACATGCTTGTCTTTAATGTGCTATGATGAAATCCATTTAAATTTTAAAATTTTAGAGCAAATAACAACCCTATTTAAAAAAATGTATTGCTTTTTGAATAATGAACCTGTTTTGAGATCACTGTTGGCAAAGAACGTGGTGCTAAAACGTCAGTGTTGTTTTATGTGTAGATTACCTGCCTAAAATGCATAGAACTGTTTGGAATGAGCCACAACTATCTGTAATCTGTGGGCCAATATCTGTAATGTTTTATGATGTTAAATGCTAGAACATGTGGGATCCATGTTTACAAATATAGTTTGCTACATTTGTGTCTATTGGACTTCTTATTTTTCCTCTGGTAATGAAGGTTCAGTTTTTTTTGGTATCAAGTTTTTTCACCACCACAGTATTCAAAGTTAGCTGGCCCTCTAGAAGGAAATACTTTTTAAAAAGAGTTTCTGCTTAAATATTTCCACAACTGTGTTATTGCAGACTTCTTTTATACAAGCCAATTGATTCCCTAATGCGGAATTAATTGAAACTGGATACATCTACTTCTTAGACAGTGAAAACATAAAAAAATTAAAATACCAATAGAACTCTTCATTATTTCAGAATGTAATTAGTAGATTAATTCAGGTGTTTTGTATTTCTAATTTCTTTGCCATATAAAGGTACATGTATTCTTYCTCAGATTAATGTGAAGTTGACATATAAATACAACAGGTGTGAGCKTATGACTTAACAAATKATAATTTTAGACAAGAATGTAATACCTTGAGCAAAGACAAGGAATTTCTCATAGTTCAAACATTAATTGAAAAAAATATTTTTAATTTCAGAATAATTGTGCTTACTCAAACTTCTTTTGTGGCTATGTATAGCCCAGTGTTCATATGTTCCCTGCAGAATCCTGATTAGGCAAGTATATTTTAAGTGTGAAAACCGCCTGTCCTTAAAGAAGACTGTACCTGTCATTGAGACAACCAATTTTGCAGCTAATGTAAAGACTTCATAGGGATAGATTATAAAAAGAACAAAGATTCCTGTGATGACAGAGCATTCTACTMATATATCAACCCTGAAACTAATGATTAACTCCATTCTTTATTGGATAATTTTAATGACTTTTAGTATAGCTTCAAGACATAACACATRCAGTCATTTTCAGATTTCTCATTTTTATAGCCATCAGCAGACTATATCTTAATGGCACTCTGARAAAAGAATGATAAAGGAGTTAGAAAGGTGGCTAAAATGGATTTCTTTACCCACAAACTGTGGTATATGTGACTGCAGYCTAAGAAGGTAAAAAGCATAAACCAGAGTAAGAGTCAAATGTCCACGAGTTAGAAATACTCTATATGATATAAGAACTGGTACAGTAAGAGGGAATGCCGCACAGATACATTACTTCAGCTGTATAATGTAATTTATCCTCCATAGGTTTTATTCACTTAAACAGATTATTTTGGATACTAAAATATGAGTAAACGGTATTTTTTATTCTAGTTGTGAAATTAACAGGTGTTCAAAGCTAGTTCAGGTGATACCCACATTTCACTGACCAGCCTTTCTTTAGTTTTCCTCTTCTCACCMTAATATTTCCTAATCAAAATAATTTTGATTTGAATCTTCTGACCTTTCCTWTTATGACAGTTTCAACTCTCAGCACAATTAATCTGTGGTGGTTTTGGGGGAGGGTTTCTTGTGGGAGGAGTTTATTATTTTGTTCTATTTTGTTTTGTGTTTCAAACGTGTTTAAATACCATGAGATATTAAGATAAGTACCTAGAACGAGCAGTCACCTAATCTACTGGTCTGTTTCTCCAAAATTATTTATGTCACTAATTTATAAGAGATAAAATTTGGTACTATGTGCATTTGGAGTAATGTTATTTCTCCCTCAGGAACAACAGATATATTCTGCCTCTGCTTCATTCTCTAGATTCAGTTTGTAGAAGGGAGATCAAGAAAGTTATGTCAATACTAACACAACAGTCTATTGGCTGTATTGTAATAAAACCTTTCTTTTATGTGCCAGTAAAAAAGGTGATATCAATGGAGAAATATAGCAGGAATTAAGTAAATATGTTGGATTATTATTGGTGTATTCTTTAGAAGAGAATAGTCAAATCAGTAACAAACAGTTCCCATAAGTTCATGTTGAGAATGGTAAAGTGTGATTGAATGAATCAATGCTGTATTCTAAATAGAGCTGGGACAAAGGATTTTACATTCGGGAAGCTAGACCTACCTATTTATTATTTATATGTTATTCAGGTGGTGGAAAGCTACTAACTCAACTGCTTCCTGTCTTCCCCTCTAATCTTACTACCCCTTTTTAATTTGAAGAAAATTACCTGGATTTCTTTCTCCACAAGCTGAACTACTATTCAGCTGTTCTACCTTGTTATAATGTACTTGTCCATAAAATGTCACATTTTTGAATTAAGCTCTGTAAAACATCAGCTGACTTTGACTTGACTTGATTACATTCTAAGTTGAACAATGTGTAGGAAAATCCCCTTTAGCTGTGTGACTTAAATCCATCCAGGGAATAGCCCTCATCAGGTTCTTACTGTCACTCTTAAGGGTGGAAAAAGAGGAGCAGATCTGTCCTTGTACTCCTATTAAAAATGTATGACTAAATCTGGTAGGAACTGGAAACTGAACATGGAATCACTGTTCTCTTTCCAGGCTGAGATCGACAACAGGTGCAGAAATATGTTAAGACTTCTAGAGAAGCAGTCTTTTACCCTGTTTTATCCTTTTATCCTGTTCTCGTTTTTAAAACCACAAAAAACAACAGAATGTTTTCATGAGTTGAATTTAAAAACTAACCATTGCTGCCAAAAACAAGTTGAGAATAGGCATTTTGCAAGCCTTCCTGAGACTACTTTCTTAAAAAAAAAATTAAAATTTTCTTCTACATTCCCAACTTTGTCTTTAGTATAGAAATGAAATTACATCAAAGTTTAGGAGAACCTAGAAGAAAACAGTAGATATTCTGAGTTAGCATATAATCAATATAACGCACATTACATTTATTTAAAGTAAGTGTAGAAATTGCTGTTTACCTGGTAATAAGCTTGTGTTGATACAGAAAGACTGAAAAATTAATTGCAGAAAGTTAGTAAGGGGATGCTGGAGATAGAAGAGACGAGTGACCAAGACCTGAGTTGGGTAAACTAGTTTGGGAGAACATGAATATAGACAGAAACTCTGTGGAAACTTTACATTTTTTATGAAAGGTTATTTCCTGACAGTATTGCAAAATTAGTTTAAGCCTTTTCCTGTATGTACTCTAGCTCTGCTATGTGATATTTGCTCTTTCATTTGGATTTTTTCCAAATGCAATATATGAATCCCAATAGTTTTCTCAGAATTAATATTTTGGTTATTTTTGTTCTGAACAGTGGATTCCAATTTATTCTTGTTTGTCTCTCTTTCTGCTTCCTTAACTAACACACGTCTAGTACCTGTTAAAATCCCCAAAATAAATMAAACATTTTTAGCTCTGATTTTTTGAATCATATTCTAATAACTTCTAGTTATTTTTTTTAACTACCTAGGTATTTTTCTAAACCCATTAGTTGCTCAGCTGTTAAATTGTGTTTGTTTTGGCGCAAGACTTTCCCTGTTTTTAAATAGTTTGATCAGAATATGCCAATAAATGAACAGCAGATGGAAATGTACATTGAGATCTAGCCACACTATCCAAACTTGAGGCACCTATTTTAAGAATCCTACACTTCAATGTCTTTTAAAGGCACTCTCTTCCCATTTCATGCTATAGGGAATTTAGATGCTCAATTTATACTCCCTCATATATTAGCAGTGATGTTAATACATACTATATAATACAAATAATTTATACCTCATTTCTGTTTAACCATTTTTTTAGAAATTTTAAGCCTAACTTCAGGTTTTTTTTGCGCTCCCTTTTTGTGGTAGATAATTTTTTTTTTTTTATTTTCTGGATACAGTTATTTTCATTCTGTATGGATGCAGTTCATCAGTGAAGTAATTAAGCCTTTTTTTTTTTGCCAACAGTTAATTCTTGTACCTGCTGGATTTCACTTGTTGTGGCAGCAGTTGTCAGTGCTAGACCCTAAACCCTGATGTTGTTGTGTAGATGTGTGTATATGTGTGTGTATATATATTTATATGCCCCTGCAAAGGTCACACTCCTGCCATATATTACAAGATGTTAATGAAAACTGCCTGACTTTAGCACATTATCTTGACAAATGCTGTATTTACCATATGTCTGTGCATGGCATAACTGCCTCCTCACAAAAATGCTATTACAACAGCTCTTTTATAAAAAATGTAATTTTTACATAGTTCGAATTTGGGTTAGCCAGACTTCTTGTAATCAATTACAATTAAATCAGTCTTATTATTTCTATAGCCAACATGTGTCTGAATCTTAGTAGTAAGTTTTACCTAGGGATATACTTTCATGCAGGGTGAGATCTATGAAATACAGCTTAGCCGAGTTACGGAGGGGGAGGAAAAACTCCTGCTGTATGTCTTTTCTGCTGAACCATTGAAAGCAAGCAGATGTAGAGCTTAAGTTCGTAATAGGGAAGATGTGTGCTAATGTCTTTACAAACAATTCCATGCTGAAGGTGCGGGTGTTAACGTCTCTGAAATGGGCCTTAATTGTCTCTGCCAACTCTGGGAGCAGGTTTGTTACCGASCCCRGACAGCTCGGCTCCTGAAACAGGCAAGGGTCTGCACAAGCCGGAGGTTCTGAGTTTTAGGGTAAAATGCCAGGTTCAGGGGGATACGTGGTAGGCGGTTYGGGAAAGGCTGCACCTTCCCASTGCCTCAGGCAGCGGGGAAAGGAAAAGGCACCGTGCGGCCGGGAGTTTGGGATGGAAGGAGGCTGCGCCCTCCAAACCTCGAGAAAAGGCCACGGGTGTGTGCCCCGGTGGGCTCTGTGCCTTTATTCGAGTAAAGATGCAGGACTCTGTCTCCTTTTTGGACACTGGMTTTTCATTGCCTGATTTTCCGTACTTTCTCCTGCAAGACTTTACTGTCAATAGAAGGCAATGATTTTTGAAATTTTGGGGAGTATTCAGTTTAATAAAAGGCTAAGGATCTGACTGCGAAAATTACCCTATCTATTTATGAACACTGCGGTTTAGTATGCAATTAGTTCCCTTGAACTCTGAGAGTTTTGCTTCCTTTGAGCAGTATATCCCCATCACCTGCGCTCTCRGTTCCTTTTGCTGAAGGGCAGGTGTCGAGGGCTCCATCGGTGCGGTGTGTGGGGGTGCATCCGCAGTCGGGGCTGCAGCTGAGCCCCGGCTGGCGAGAGCAGAGGCCGGGACCCGCCGGGCCCTGGCATCACCAAGGCCCTGGGACCGGCGGGAGCCGAGGGCTCGGCAGGGAGAGCGGGGCGTTCGTGCCCTTGGGCTGGGAAGGTTTAAAAGCCCGAGGGGATCCCTTTGTTCGGGGTCCGTCCTCGGAGGCACCGGCTCGGGGCATTCCTGTGCTACTGTGAGCAAATGGCTTTATGGAATGAGACATCTGAGCCTCTGCCATGGGAAACCTGGGATGGATCCGGTGAGGAAACCTGGCCTGACTCTGCTCTGGGGTGTGTGGGGAGGCAGCGGGAACCCCTCGGGTCCCTGGAGCCGCCGCAGAGGAGGGGGATCGGCCCAGCAGTGGGAGTCTCTGRTGTTRGGRATGTGACCSAGAGAGTCTTTTGAAACTTCTTGTGGGAAGTTTCCTCAACAGCGATCAGCGGCATGCCTTTTATCCTTACTTTAAGCTTTACACGTCTTATATTCATGACAGAAACCTTTATGAAGTTTTCTGGTATTGTATTGTATATCGTATCTTTAGTTTTAAACATGAAATAAAATACTTACATTTAGGCAAAAAAAGGGTACAGTTCTGATCATGYAGCTAACACATTATATGATATTTGAGTTCCATTTAAAATAAGGTGTTTGTATTAATGTTTATTAATATTAMCATATTAACATTAAGGAAAGTATTAAATMATAGAATTATAGACTATCTCAATTTGAAAGGGACACGTAAGGATCTTTGAGTCCAACTCCCCATCTTGAGCTAACTAATGATCTAAAAATGCCCAATACTGGTTATTCTGCCAGGTACCTTTATATGCAACTGCCACTGTCTCCATCACTGTTCTCATTTCTTGGATGCCATCWTCCCCATATTGGATGGGGAGTTGGACTGGATCCAAATTATCTGGTCCATGGAATTTTTTTTTTGTAGTCCCTATTTTTGGTTACTTATTTATTCTTCAGTCTCTTCAACCAAATTCTGAATACTTAGAAGCCAAAGCTGCGTCTAACTTGAAAAAAATCATACAGCAAGCAACCGCACATCCTGATATTTCTGTTGTTTTTGTTGTCTGAAGGGAGACYTTCTCTGTGGGTCTTGTTTTGTAGCTTCAAAATGGGTATATTCAACTGATGGAAAAATGTAATTACTGTCCTTAAGATAATTTATCACCAAACTACATTTGTGACATCAGCCATTATGAGGTCTAATGCATGTAATTGGCAAATGTGTTTGCATCGCATACTTTATTCTAATTGACATCTACCATATTGCTGCTGACAGCCTTTCAGCCCAGATGAATGCTTTTTGCCAAGAGCTAGTACGACTTTGCTGAGGTAGTCATACATGGACACATTGTACTG
The DNA here is from genome assembly GCA_902810485.1 of Alauda arvensis. Lineage (NCBI taxonomy): Eukaryota > Metazoa > Chordata > Aves > Passeriformes > Alaudidae > Alauda > Alauda arvensis. The sequence goes on from CADDXX010000491.1 coordinate 218,397, forward strand.
AAGATACAGAGTAAAAATTCACTRTGTTGTTTTACTGCTCAGGTGTCTCATGACCAGTTCTGAATAGTGAGGCTTTGMCATGCATCAAGCAGGTTCATAACAGTTTGACAATATCACTTCTGAGGCTTTGTACAGTGCACCAAAAGAGGACCATTGAAATAATGGAAGGTTACTATGTGCTTTAAAGCACTGACTATAATTCCTGCAAGGCAAAACTTTTTTCTTCAGTGATTTAATGTATAAAGTTTTATTTAGGAAACTATTAGACRTTTTCTCTCTTGCAATATGATTACACTTTGTCATTAGTACTCATGCAAGAGGACAATGAAAATTAATGTTATGAGTTAGTGAAGGCCATAAGAGACTTTCTAAGGTCATTAAATAGTCAACATAACTACTAYAGTGACATCCTGTCAAATCATAAAGAGTAGCCTGTCAGTCTTGGTGAACTAAATCATGATGTACTATTCCATGTAGGCAAAGGTCATCAGAAATAAAGACAAAATAACTGTAGTGTTACTGAGGTCAGGATGTTTATATTTGGTGTCTTGGCTATAATTAATTCACCCTAAAATCTTTAGAGGAAAAGTTASTAAAAYACACTATTACTGTATTGAAGTGTTYGTTCAGTTCAGATAAAAGAAGTAYATTGAAAGTGTAAATTACATTAAATTGACACAATACAATGAACATTAAAACATGAAAGCTACATATTAAGCCAGTTTTATAGATGTTTGGATGTAAAAAAATAAGTCTTTTGCTACCATAATTTAAAGTACTCCTTTTTTTCCTATATACTAAGTAATTTTTTTTTTCTGCCAGAGTTCCTTGAAAATTCTTGCTATATATGATAAAAATCAATCTAAATTGTAAATTTAGATTAAAGTGAACTCTTACTTCKTAATTTGAAGGTGCTGTTAGTTTCAAGTGCATTTTAAATTGCTTTCCACCATGTTCTTCTTTGCAATTTGCAGTAATCAAGAACTTAACTTTGAAAAAATAAAACGTTGTTTCATTTTAATACAGCTTTTAGATTCAGTAGCTAAAAGCCAGCTACTGAACTGAGCACTGTACTTGAAATATGTTGTCCATGGTAGATGGAGTATTCTGGATTCATTCAGTCATACCTGGATTATATTGAAAATCTACAAGGGAAAGAAATGGCAAGAAACTTTCCTCTTGTTTTTCATAAAAGGTTTAATTTAGAGAAACGTATTTGGTTTTAATAAGCTCTTAAGAGTCTATAAGTAAGGATTGTTCATATCTTTGTGGGTGTTGGGTAGCAAGCTTTTTTCACAAGTTCTCATATCATGCTTATAATAAGATATTGATGAAATTGCTATTGCTTTAACTCTCTTCCTCGGCAGCATTAACTGCATCATAAAATCATAGWATCATTAAGGTTGGAAAARAGCTCCAAGGTCATGAACTCTGTGATGTCATCTCAACATACATATATACATGTCTTACAAAAGACATAMAATTTAAAAGCTCTTCTGTATAATTTTATAGTATCCATGTGTGAGGTCTGTGGGCTTCCAGAGACCACATATAACATATGAAGAATTCAAGAAGTGTGACATTTAGGTGTGCAGCAGTAAAAGCCTATGATTAGATGTTCCATAAATAAAATATTTGATATTTTCAAGCAATTAAGGTGAATTTACTTTTCCCATYAAGAGGACAATTTTTTTTCTGGTTCATTGTTCTTCACAGCATTTCCTCATAGATCTTATTGGAAGTGAGCTTCATATTTTTGCCATAGTCATTGGACATAATTTTTCTAGAGGTGCCATGTTTTTTATAACATACACTGTACAAATGAGCTGTTAGAAAATGAAATATCTTCCATATTTAAAAAGGCAAAAACTGATAGCAACAATAAATACTGTTCTATAAAACTCTGAGAATGTGTTACTTTTACTGTAACCAAATTATATGTGTCTGAAGGTTTATCTAATTATCTACATGGAAAACAATTGAAAAAAAAATTGTAAGAAATCATCAAAGTAGGTATTTCTAGGAAATCTAAACAAATTTAATTTTTTAGCAGTTTGCTACAATAAATAGCAACTATTCTCAAATTTTAAATGGCACAGTTTCTCAAATTTGACATCTGCTTTTTGTACAGTGCAGCCCATAACCTGGGTGTRTCAATTTCAGATATTTGCAAAGGAATTTAGCTTTCTAGTTATTTTAAATATATGATAACCATATTACATAGTTTATAAGGYACTGAGGTTGGTCAGGCATGATCTCCTCAGGCAAGAAGAAATGGCTTCTACAAATATCTTGATCTGCAGCTTTTCTGGGGACACAGTTAAGGCTGACCAGCCTGTAGTTCCCTGGATCTTTTTTTGCTTGTYGAAAAGAGGAGCATGACAGCAACTGCTGTCAAGTCATCAGAAACATTTTGAAAAGGACAGGCAGTCTCACAGGGACACCTGCCAGCTCCATGAGCACCTCTGGGGAAGCCAAGCACTCAGGCCATGAACATACATAAGTCTGAATGGGTTAAGTAAGTGGTATGCTCCTCTTTCGTCTCCTGCAGGTGCTGCTTCATGTCTGGAGCACCTCTTCAGAAGTTTTGGGATCCTGGAGGCTTGAGGAGAAGCCTTACCAGTGTAAAAAAAGGCCTGGAATATGGCTCCTCTTTGCACATGGCTTGTCTCTAGACCTGCTGTCCCACAGGGCAGTGGCAGTCACATCCCAGTGCAGCCACTCCAGCCCCCCTCCCTTGCAGCCTCATCTTCCTGCACCCACCAAAGGTTCACAGCTACTCCCAGCAAAGCCAGAGCCAGTACACCTTGCTCTGCCCAGCCCTGCCCCATCCCATACTGCCCTACCTCACCTGCACCTCCCTTTCTCACTGCAAGGCTCTTGGAAAGTTGTAAAGTTTTCTAGGCAGATTGTGTTTTGTCATGGAAAAGAAATAATAGAGTTTAAAAAACCTCCAGACTTGGAAAAAGTGTGTGAGGGTATGTTTTGTGATGGTAGGTTTTTTTTTCCATTTTATTTTTGTAGCTTTTATTTATTTATTTGATTTATTTATCTATGAGCTTTCTGAGTGATGTTGAGTAGAAGCCAAGGCATGTGCTGCTGGAAGATAAGAAAAATAAGGCAAAAAAGGAGACTGGAATGAACAGATAATGTTCTGACACATTTGATAGATATTCCTTATCTGGGATGCTATTATCATGGGAGTAGTAGAATTACAGAGCTGAACTGCTTTTCTTAGGGTCATTTTATATGTTAAGGGTGGGAATTACAGAGCAGAGAAGCCAGAGAAAGTCTTATGAAAAAAATTAATCTAGTACTTAAAATGAGATACAGATGTTAACATAGTCTTCTCACCAGGGATAGCTGATATTTCTCATTGCTTTCATATGCCAAAGGGACAACTATCCCAAGGCTTTGTTTCAGCAACACATTTGTTTTAGACTTATTGTCCTGTCTAAAGTTTTCTTAGATAGTGGACTTTCTTTTTTGTTGATAATTCTCTAAAAGTATACAATGCCCACTATGGCTCGTGGAAGTCCCTAATTTCCGTCCTAATAATAAAGCAAGCAGATTAAGCCTATAGATTAGAGAGAATGAAGTGTTGATAAGAAGGTTGTAACTGAGCTGGAGAAGTAGAGAAGCTGAAAAATTTGGGCAACAAAGGCATATAAAATCATTTGCTGCAGTGTACATGTAGCTCATTAATTTATTCAAGAGGAACAACATCCTCCACCAGTTTCTGTGACAGCATAAAGGAACACCTGACAACTTGCTTTTAAGTTCAGCTTGTTAGGAAAATCAGCTGAGGTATAGGCTATGTCATGTAGGTCTTCATGCACACATGTACACGTGGTTAACTGAGACCTCCCGGATTATCTTTTCTGTGAGCTGGCACAGGTGATTCTGGGCAAATGAGGCACTTGTTTTGAGTGGTTTTAGATTTCTCTGGTTTTGTCTTCTGTGTTCCTTCCTGTAATTAAAATACTTTCTGTAATCTAATGATTTAGACTTCTCTATTTGAAGAGCTTCACCCAGCAATCTAATTTAGATGTCCCAAAACAGAAACATCCATTTTGAAAATCAGTTGTATTTAAAAACATAACAGACGGCAGTTTCATTTTTAAACATACTCAGAAGTTTGGAAAATCCCTTCTGTGCATGAAAATTAGTRCAAGCTAAATAGCTAAAGATGTTTTTAAAGGAAATGTTCACTGAAAGATCAAAGGAGCTGATGGGACAAATCTGCATACAATTACGTAAAACCTTAAAAATGAAACATAAACAGTTAATTACCTATCTCACATTCTGTTAGCCTCTTTRTGTGAGGTAAGAAGTGTCTTTTCCAACCTMTTTGTTTCTGTATAGAAAGCAGTGGAAGATTCAGGGGTCAGTATTGGAATCTCMKATGGGTGTTTAGTAAATATAAARTATTAATTACTCAAAAAACTATGAACTTATCTTGTAAAACTAAATAGAAATTATCTAACTGCGAGGTGAAGCTCAACTAGAAACAAAGAAATGTCTTTTATTTGGGTCTTAGGTGCAAAGATTGTTTGATTTATGAAGCCATRACATATTCATGAAGGAATAAACAAATTTTTACCTGATGTATAGTAACATCATATTTGAGAACTTAAAGATGGTGAAATTTCAAAAGCTCAGGAGAGGGCTGAATAAGACCTGAAGAAATATCCRAAGAATTGTGCATAATTGTCTTACCTGAATTTCCCGGAGGGACCTGAAATTATCAAACTGTTCTTTCTACCCATCTGCAAAGAGATACTAAGATTGAACAGCATAGATTTCTAGGGAATAAGTCAGTTTTATTCTGTCTCTTCAAAAACTGCAGCAGGCCTTAAGGGTTAGAAGATATTAGACTTTAATTTAGTAAACTGCAGTTTTGACAATTATGCATGGCAGTCTTTTGAGCAAGCTAGGGAACTGTGATCTAGATAAGATTAGACTAAAACTATTGCTCAAGTTCTTCGGTTAAAAAGATGTAATATTTATTTGCAATGACTCTTTTCCACAATAACTGGGGTGGGSGGGAGGASTGTAATTYTGTAAAATTCTGTACTATGGCATTKTTGGTAGTTTTGGAAATAGAGTAGGTGCTAATATTGCTGCTGTCCCAGGCTTAAAATAATCGTAATAAATTGTAGAAATACTMGAAAATAATAGGCATTCAATTTGGTGAGAACAAGCAGAAAGCTTGTTTGTCTAAGTAGGAATAATTAGCAACACAAATRCAAGATGGGGAATTCCCTCTAATGGTTCAGGGAAGAATATGGGTACAGCATATTTATCATGCCATMCTGTTACATGTATGGCCAGTTCCAGATTTTTTCCTTTCCCAAACAAGTGTTTTCCTTCCTTTCAGCAGTAGCAGAGCWCAAGATGTGCTAAAATTCCTGGCAGATATCTTTTGACAAATCTGAAAACACTTCATGCTTCTATCAGCCTTATGAATTTGAGGCATGACAAACATTCCTTTTTACTGGGTTGATAGACTGTGGCAAAGGCACAAAAGATAGAAACTGCTGAAACAAGATCCACTTGATCTCTACAGATCTTTAGAAGCATGATGTGTATGGAACCAATAAAACAGCTTGGAGGYTCAAAATGTCTACGTTTCTAAAAAGACAAACAAAATATACCTGCTTATTGATCAATCAAAAAATTAAATATTAAAGGCATCAGAAGAAGATTCAAAAAAGTTTATTCAGCCTACAAAAAGGGAAGAATGAGGGTAGCAATGTATAAAGTTGTTGAGAAAGGAGATCAGCATAAACTGATTTAGGTATGACAAGAAGTCATGCAGCAAAGCCTTGATGTAAAAGATAAAGTAAGAATGGTTATCTCCTGGCATAGGTTTTTTTATATTTGGAGGGTGATTCAGCTTTCACTTCAGCTTCTTAGAGGGAGTAGTACCAGTAGTACTGGTTTGAATATGAAGATACATCTGAACCCCACCCCCTTCAAGAAATACCAAAACAGGCCATGTTAATGCCTCATTCCTGGCTCTTCTGCTTTCTGTGGAGTTCTGTCAAGTWCGTAAATAAGAATCAGAAGGAAGAGAAGCTGCTTCTTCTGTTTCTGCTGAAAGACAAAAATTATGAATCAACTCCCCTGTTAAATAAACATGACTGTTTGCTTCATATATTCTATATACTCCAGTTCTACATGCTGAATGGAAATGCAGTTGYGCTGTTTGGGATGGCTGGACCAGTTCCCTCTGTGGTCATTATGTTTCTCCTCTCAGGCTATCAGATGGATGTTTAGGTGTAATGATAACATCTGTTCAATTCTGCTTGGTAGTCTTGAGATTGAAGAACTCTGAAATCACTTGGGTACTACAGAATTAAATGAAGACAAAATTTAAAATGTTTTCTTCTCTAATTCTATATTGATGAATAATTGTATGGAGTTTGCCATAAATTATTGTTCAATATGTTCTCATTTTTTAATTTCTAATAATTTGGTTTATGTTATTTTCTGTATTTAATTTGTAATGATTCTGTACTGGTTATTTCCTAGGTGTAGCTASAGAAAGAGAGAAAATTGATCCCAGGAACAGAACACACTCTGGATTTTCTTCTGATGTGCAGACTACACTGATTGAAGTATTGAATCCTTTTACAACACCACCTTCCTGTAAGTAAACTCAATCAATGGGAAACATAAAATTTTGTTGGGTTTCTGTGTAATTGAGTAACCTACAAAAAAATAGCTAATGTAGTATTCTACCAAAGAAACGGTTACAAATATTTATATGTATACATAAGAAAGAACAATGTGAAAGCTTAAAGCTTGTTCTGATGTTCCTCYACTGCCTTATCTAAAATTCAGGTTAAGGAAGGAAAACCATGAGTCACAGGCATTACTAGCCAGCTTTTGGAAATAACTGTGTATACTGTAGGAGATGAAATAATGAATTTGTAAGGCAAGAAAAGCAAGAAATAGAATTGTGACATGGAGGGATTATAGGGGTATATCTGGATTCTTATCAGCTTCTCTCTGTGTCACTAAGATAACAAGTAGTCATAGTCTCTTCCAGCTAGAGATACAGAATATGAACACTAACAGACAGAATAAACATTGTCCATGGCTGCCCTTGGCTCTGTGCCTCATAGTTATTGTCAAGGGACACAGATAYATAGTTCTGAGATGGTCAGAGTGACAGGCTAAGGATATGCTGTGATTAGTAAATATTGAATATTTCTTAAATTGGATTTCATCCCTACTACAAGCTGAGATATAAATCTCCTYATTGTTATGGGAAGGAGTGGGTATTTTTAAGATATTTTGAATTAATAAAGTATTCAGGTTTGTAAATTAAGGCCTTCTATTGGCAACAGGTATTTGGACTGACATACTAGTTTTCTGGATTCAGAGTTATAAGTTCTGCATGCAAAGTAACAACTTTTTGAAATTATTGTGATTTATTAATGTAAAAGAATTTCTAAAAAAWTTTATATTGGYTTATTTGATAGGCTGGCATTTTATRTTGTTGAAATGTGTAGATATGTGAATTCTCCTAGATTATAAAAACACATGGTGCTGATTAAGAAATGATATACCAATATTCCTGTGATATACCAAACTTCTTTAGAAGTTTGACTCTTTGAAATTTAGGTGTTGATGTTGACTGTAATATTCAGTGCAAAGGAACTAGAATAGGGGTCCAAAATGATGAAATAAAATTTTTTACTCTATTGAGCATTTAACTTGTCATGTCAAACGTATCAGTGCCATTTGTGCACTTTATTTTCTGTCACATCATAGTATACTTGCATCAACTGAAACAGCCTTTGAATATTCAGTAGCATTGCATTGTTTTGTTTGATTTTTCACCTAAAGTTGACTTTTTTGCAGTGATCTAGGTAATGTGGCTTTCCATCTGTTGCTTAAATCTCTGTACATCTCTACTGCATTGAATGGATAGAATTTGTAGCCTGGTTTCATGACCTGGAAATAGGAAGTGATGCTTTGAGATAAGGCAGTGTAAGRTTACATTACTGCTCATTTGTTTATCTGCACTCATTACATCTGAACYCTCTGTAAGGAGTGGCATTTGAAAAGAGGGAAAGGTCTCTTTATGGTGTTTCTAAAACTTGTATGGAAAAGAAAGGCTGAGAGGAGGGGGAGGATGTTGCAAACTGACTGACTGTCTATAGGGTAAGACTAAACTGTAGTAGATGAGGGAGTAAATAAAAAATTGCAGTTATCTCTGTTACGGGAGAAACTTCAGTCAGAGCTTTCTCAACACTTTCTCACATGCTAAAAGCATTCAGCTGTAAGTTGTAGATTTGCCAGAAACAAAGTATCATAAGGCTTCTCTATGAAAATTCTTGCTTCTAATGGCCACCATGAGCAGTTTGTAAACCTTTTCAGCTTGGGTATTCAAAACCAGAGGAATGCTGATGTGTCTATAAACACGGGGAGATGCAGCTGGGCAAATTGAAATGCCTGGGTGCAGTCAAATGAACAAAGTGTTTGCCTCTTGTTCTCAGCTTTCTGTTTGGTGTTTTAGGTATGTTTATRCTACTTCAGTGTGCTTTTAATGGCAGTGTTGTTTTTCAGTGCTAAGCATTTGTGTATAAAATAATTGAGGTTTGTACAATAAACCATAGTTCAATTTACTTGAACATGTAAATTGGCTCATTTATGAGTCRCTCTTGCATGACTAGTACAGCAGTATTCCACATGATAATTTAGGAAGTATATAGTAATTGGCRTATAATAATATTGAAACAGATTGCCCAATACATTTATTTCTTRGACAAAAACTGATCAATTTTAATTTGTCGTATTCTATACTGCTTTCTCATGGAAGTGAAAATATATTTATTAAAACAGCAATGACTGTGAAGCCTAGTGTGGTAAAATTTGATAATTTCTTTTGTCAAAGAAGCAAATCATGAGATTAACGTGAGAGTAATTGTTAAATTTAAAGTGCAAGGTAGTGGGAACACAAAAAAAGCTTTATGATGAGTTTTTGTCAATCTGTATAATTTTTCAGTTAAGCAGTCATAAATCAAGGAATATTGTATTTTTTGAGGCTCATTAAAGAGACATTATACATTAGAATAGTGAGGCAGTCAGCATAATGAAATGATGAATGCCTATAACTATCTGTATGTAAATGATGTGAGACAGATTTGCTGGTGCTACAGAGGAGAATAGCAATCTATTTGACAGTTCCCTGTAGGTGCTACTTCTGGATACAACTGACAGATGTTAAATGTAAACCTCTTCAACAGCAAGCACTTATTAGCACTCAGTGGGGAAAAAATGGCAATATAGAATAAGACAAATAGCAGATAATGAAATTTAAATAACTTTGTTCTTACGAAGCTTTATTGCCAATATGTTATAGTCTGGAAGGTTGGGGTTTTGTTTGGTTTTTATTGACAAAGCCTAGGTAGGTAAGAGAACATTTTGGAATTTAGAAAATTGTAATTTGAAACACTTAAGAAAATTCACTCAGTATTATAACTTGATGGAAAGTCTATGAATGTGCCCTTTCATCAACACACTTATTTTGAAATGTTGTTAGGTAAATATTTTTTGAATTGTTACATGATAAATGTCAGTACTGTGTTTGTTTGCTGACTTTATCAAATTAGTTTTAGTTGTTGTTTCCTTTCTTTTTCTCCTTCCATGATAAAATAGAAAACTCTAGTCTYTCAGATTTGTAATTTTATTTGAGGAAGACCAGAAGTAGTGAATGAAACCTGGTTAGCAGTAGCAAATAYTTTTAGGACATCTTATGGTTTCATTTCCAGGCTATTTGTCTCAGTCCTMGCCTGAAATGCTACTCCTAGAAGTATAAAATATTAATCTGTGTGAGATTCACAATAATACAACTCTTCAACAAAGATCAGCATTAAAGTAGTTCAGGAAACTATCAAAACCACTTGATTTATTTCTAATCCTACTTTGTAATAGATTAGGTTAGGGATTTATATTTCTTTAAAGTACRAATGTAGGCACATGAATTGATTTTTCAAATTGTCAAAGCTTACTTTAAAGCTTTTTATTTTTTGAGATAGCCTGTCCTTAATGAATTTTTTTTTTAGCTGCCAGCCAAGCTGCTGCTTGAAAGGGTAGAGATTAAACCAACACTAAGWGTGATGCAAGGCCTACATGTCTTTTAGTATTATGAAATCTCTGACACTGTGTGTGCTTTTTCCTTATTCTCTTTTGCCAACTGTTTAACACTACCTTGTGTTGCTTGCACTAAATCTTCTTGGAATTTAGTGTTTCACTGCACCACTGCAGATTTGTAATCCCCTTTCATGGTGTTAAATTATCAGCCACATATGCACTGTGTCTAACTTAGTGGACATATTTATTGTTCCCYGGCTACTGTGCTTGCTAATTTGTTTCTTTATTGCTTTGCCTTGAATTAGAGAATAATCTCCATCTCTTTCCTAAGTTCTTAAAGAAAAAGCTAAAGTTTATTCCCTTGTACTTTTTGTTCTTAKTTCTCACTGTCGTAAATGAAATCTGGATTATTTTCTTCATGTAGATAGATGCTGGTGTATGTTCATGTAGAACAGCTCAGTTYCAAGAATGTTGAATGTGAGTATCATCGCAGTGGGGAAGGGAGTGTAARTACATTTTATGAGAGAATTKRAGCAATGATGCATGGCTTCAACAGACTTATCATATAGCCAGAATTTGGAAGTAAGGAGGAGTTCATAAGWCTAGGAAATGTATTATGATCCTATTARCCTATGTTCATTAAATAATTGTCCTGGTTTYAGGGCAAATTTGGGAGGAAACATCTGAATGGGGTCTCTCTAGAAAGCAAAGTCAAGCGGCCCCTCCCCTAACTGGCCCGGGAAAAAATTTCCTTAGAGGAAAGTCTAAAAAAACTGTTTCTTCAACAAGCAAAGTGTTCACAAGCATAAAAAATTAATAATATTAAACAATAATCCCTCTTGCCATTCTGAAAAGAGATGGCAAAACTGAGGAAGTCCTTGCCCTGGAAGGTCGGCTTGCTCAGTCTCTTATCAGTCCCTCCGGCACTGGAAAATGCTGTCCTGGGCCCTAGTGGGCCACAGGGTGTGAGTTCCTGATGCTCTCGTGAGTTCTCAGTCCAGAGCAGGTTTAAACAGTCCCAAGAAAAAGAAAAGAAAATAGTCCAGAGAACTTCTCTGCCCCAGCTAGCTAAAAACTAAAAGCAAGGGAGATCTCTGTCCTGCTGTCTGTCTGGGCTGCAGACAGCCCAGTCCAGGAGCAGAATGTGTAGGAGTGAGAGCTGTTTTCTGAAAAAAAACTGCATACTTCTGCATACTGCATACTTCTGCTTCTCTTTCTTTGCTCTCAGAAACAGTCTTAAAGGTACTGAACACAATATACAGCATCAACAGAACAGACCATTGGGGATACAAGTATCACAAAGTCACCCCAAGACAATGATGAAGGGCTTAAAACTATTGCAGAATTTTATCTCCTTCTCTTTGCAACGCAGAAGAGTTGCAAACATTAGAAAGAGCTTTCTATGCRTTTCCTTTGCTCCTTTTTCTTTGCTTCTTCTGTTCTCAGCTGTGTAATAATCCCTCTTATGTCAGATGCCACAAGTATTTTCAAAACTGCCTTGACTATCTCATTGAACCAATCTCTGAAACATTTTGAAAAAGTGAAAACATCTAACATGTGCCTTTATGTGACAGATAACAAAATTGGGCCATGTGCTTAAAAAAATCCCAAACAAAGAGACAGCAACATGTGTACTGTAGAAATATCCTAAAAATATATCTGTTKGAACATTTTATACCCGAAAATATAAGATGTAAACCAACCTTTTTTTCTTCAACCTTTAGTGCTTCCATGTTGCCAAACAAAGYAACTGAGATCAGAGATTATTGGATSTGAAATTAAATTCAGATTGTCTGTTAATTGTCTGTTCCTCTGAGGTCAGTTTCTATATGATGGGTGTAAATCACTAGAAATTAGTCTTTTATGGTGTTTCTGAAAACTGCACTTATTTGATGAGTCAAGGCTCRTAAGTTAATCACTAGTTTTAAGAATACACTTAATATTCATCTATAATTGTAGACTTTATGTAAATATCGTGCCTAAATACATGCAAAATATACACAGTGTATGTAGTCTTGTAAATATAGACTAAATATGCAATATATACATTCATTTTTAATACACTTCTAGGAAAACAGCTACAGGTTAATAATGTACTGTATAATGTAACTGGTTTCAGTAGTTTGAAAAAATTGCTTTGACATGCCTCRCCGAACTTTTTTAACTAAAAAGGAAGTATACTGAAACATAAGTGTTTCATGGTCTCGTTAGTTCTGTTTAGACGAAAATAAWTAATAAATTTAGTAAAATGACATCTATGTAAACRCTGAAGAATGATGCATTTTTCATCAAATATTATGTCAAATCAGGAAAAATCTATACCACTGAAAACTAGTTTGAAAAAACATGTATATGTTATGTTGAGAGTTTTATTCYACTGTCACTGCATTTTAAAATCAGTTTGCTTCTCTAACACTTCTACTGCTCTACTTCTGCTTCCATTTGCTTCTAGTACATCTGCTAGAGCACTTGAATAATTTTCGACTAAGCTTAATGTTAGATATCACTAGCATTATTTCTTTATATATCAGTTAAATCTATCTACAAACAGAAGTGTAGTTTTAAATCTAAAGCTTTTGTCAGTTATATTTAKCTGAATTTATGACTTTACTAATTGCAAAAGTATTGAAATCGCTTTCTCTTTTACTCAAAGAAATCCCTTTACAGAATGTAATAGAAAGTGCTATGATGCTTGTCCAACTATTTCAGCTATTTCTTTTTTAGAACTGAAAATTATGCTTAAATGATATTGAATGGCASTTGTATGAGCTGAGTTCTGCTGTTTAAGTGTATAAGGGGAGTATAAAATTAAAATATAAACCCGTGATATAATAATATTTCATTAATACCTATTTCAAGTAATTAAATGATTACATTTGTGATTAATTCAAGTGGCAGTATTTTAAAACAAATAATATTCTTGGTTAACTGAATTTCTGCAAACAAGATGCTTGTGGATTTATGAAACAAAAGTCAAAAGAGTCTTATGAGCCAATTCCTTGAGGCTTGGTCTGTCCAGCTTTTACAAAAAACATTGGGAATGTCACTTGTAAGAGAGATTCTGACTGGAACAAGAAGTCATTCTTCACAARTGGTGTCAAAAGAAAGAATGCTAGTGCTCATCTGGGAAAAGTAAATCACATATTTAGGCAACCTGTTAGATAACTTTTGTTTATTTGTTTCTATTAAATATTGCTAATTCTACAAATACAGAAAATAGTAATCTACATATAGATAAGCTCACACATAATGTCTTTCTTGGGGATTTAAAATCTAGTTTTTTGGGTTAGACTGAAAAAACCCACCAATACATGTTCAACAAAAGATCCCAGTCACACAATGCTCTCCAACTGAAGGGAGGCCTAAAATTTATACATTGGTACCACAGAGTTGGGAGGGGACCCACAAGGATCATCTAGTCCAGCTTWAAGTGAATGGCCCATACAGGGATTGAACCCACAACCTTGGCCTTATCAGCACCATGCTCTAGTTTTCCTTTAATAGAAAACTGAAAACTGTTCTTCAGTCCTTCCAGCATAATTTCATGGTAACAGTGGAAGGAGACTCAAAATGATTGGTTGCTTCACTGATGCTTTTAAAATTTGATAGCCCAGCAGCAGGAGCCATTGTATATTATATTTGTCAGTTTRTACTTTGTCTTTTTAACAGCAAGGGCACAGTTTTAGAACTTCATTGCCAAGAGATGACAGTTAAGGCAAGACTATGGAAAATATGCATATGGAAATGAGTGACAGTTTTATCTTARAACTTTTCAAGGTTTCAAAAATAGGGTGTATATATAAGCAGTCTCAAAGGAGTCTTTTGTTTTTCTGTTTCAAGATGTAGAAGAATTTTTAGCATAAAAATTAAGCARAAAGACATAAAGATTTATGAATGGTACTGAAGATGCTGCAGWCTGAACTACTGGATTGCACATATTCTAGGTTTTCTCTTTAGCCATTGTAAAATGTTGACATTCATAACTGAGACTGAAGGTGAAGAATTGTGGGGAAGAGAAGAACTTTAATTGTAACTAAATGCAAGAAAACAGCAGGAAAGAATGAACAATAGGGAGAGTGTGACTTTGGACACCAGTGAAGAGGATGAGATGAAAGGTTGCTTGAAACAGAGAAAGATAATGAGAACTTTCTTTCCCATCTTAATTTTAGACACTGCCGTAACCTGAGGCAAACTGTTTGACATTGCAAAGCAGAAGCAATTATCTGTTTTACTGAAGCGATTTTCACCTGAAAAGAATGGAAATTAGGAAATGAAAAGATGAAAAAAACAGGCGTAKGAATGCTGTAATAGCGAGTAGGTATTTAATGTCTAGTAAATCCAGATGGGATGTATCATTTGGTGGTAGCAAAGCAAATGTAAATATTAGTTCTCTAAAAATGTCTTCAAATATAATTAAGTATATAGATGTATATATATTGCATCTTTTTATGTGCATCTCTATACACATCCATTTTCGTAGTTTTGTATGCACACATCATTAGTAACTGAGTTTTATTACCTACCTTCATTTTCTGGTGAACTTTAATCAAGTTTTTCACCTCACAGTTCTATTTTATCATTATATTTGAGTGATAAACCTGCAATGGAAGTGCTTGCACGGTAGCCCAGAATACGTTATATTTTCCCCCTCTTACTAGCTGTACCAGACCAAGCTATGTTTAATAAATACATAGTGTTTTAGTTTTTTGAAATTAATTTGAGAGGTATAAAAAAAGGACAGAAAAGTTATCTTAGATTAAAATAAAAAAYACAATATTTTCATTTCCGAAAGGAATAAACTAGTGTTTCTCTACTTGTTGCAACATGAAAGAGATTGTGTAACCTGTCTAAGGAAAAGCAGTTTTAGATTCACAAGTCTGAAGTGGGTATTTTACCTGAGCTTGCTGAGAGCCTTTTTAGTAGATATATTTCTATAGTATTTGACTGAAGAAAACAGGCTTTCCTTGTATTTTGAGAGGACTTGGTTCTGTATTTAATCAAGAGCACCTTTTCCTGCTATTAAGCTGTCTTTATGTCAGCCCAGGTTTTCTGGCTTTTACCCTCTGATTCTCTCCCTGATCCCRCTGCTTGAAGGGTGAGTGGCTGTCGGGGGTACTTGGTTGCTGGCTGGGGTTAAACCACTACAGGAGGGAAAGGCAGCTACAAGGCAGCTAACATTTTCATAACTCATCTGAAGAGTGAACTTATTTTTTGACTGAGTTGGATACATACATTGAGTAAAAGACACAAGACRGTAATAAGGAAAAGCTTGAAGTTCATAGAGTATGCAAACGTACAAAAGCTGTTAACAAAATAGAATTTTGCAGTTGTTAAATCGGATAAGGCATTTTCTTTGTGTGCTCTGTTAAATACTAGCATAAAGATTAATTTCATACTGTATATAGGCATGCTTGTGTGTCTATATAGATTTTAAATTAACTTCTCTGTGCTGAGATTTGTTTTGTGAGTAGGAAATAACACAATCATGCAAGAAAATACTGATRTGGGGAGTTGTATTACTGTTATCATGGCAAACAACCACAAGAATAATTCAACCAAACAAGCATCTGTATTTGTTTTCATTTCTGGAAGATAAAATAAAAAAATYTGAAAGTTAATTTTTAAGTTTCATATTAAGTAAAAACATCTTGGTTGCTTTTTTCTACATAAAAATGCCTGTCATCTCCATTAAACTGCTTCAGTCCCACAAACAAGTAGAGATGTGGAAGCTTTCAATATTTTTGATTTTGTTTTGGATCATAGCTGGTTTTTATAAGCTACTTGGATAACTCTAATGCTTTCCATCTTTTTAAGCAATTTTTTCAGTTTATTTGAGCAGCAAGATGGAAGTTGTCATCTTATGTTAATGATAAGGTTTTTAATAAAGGACCCAAGCAATCGCTTGGCGTAGTCCTTTACGTCTCTGGAAGGATAATTATCATATTCACATGATTTTCTGGTGACYTCAGTAAGGATGAACACGTGCACACACATATATGTATGCACACACTGAGATATGATAGTGTGGATATGAAGACATGTTCATGTAGACARCATTTCAGTTGTATTTTTAATTGAAAACAGAAGGAACACATGATTRCAAAATTAATATTACATCTCCAGCTAATAATGAGATTACTGGTGGAATAATGCTTTTCTTGTGTTTATTTTGGTTTTCATTTTCCTGATACTTTAAACAAATCTAATTAAAATGTGATTCTCATTTCATTAGGACCTGTTCATTTTCAATGTCACTGCTTTATGTGTATCTGATTACATAACATTTTCTTAGAATTCAGTAAGACTGTCCTCTTGAACAGCAATCAAATAACAGAGCTATACAACATATATCACACATCAGCTCATTAAGGGAGATATTAATACAACTACTTACTCCATTTGCCTTAGCACACCCTTAAATCTTTTTRTAAGTTCTGTTACTCTACATGCTGTGTTTAAAGATTCCAATCTATGTCACTTTCATTGTTTTCCCTTGAGCATAAAACTTAGAAAAACTGATCTCGAAGTCCCTGCCAAAATTTACCATTTATACGCAGTAGTTTCTTAGTTCTTCTTTGGTGCTCTCTTTGTTCTGCAGCATGAATTTTTGATATTTTGGTAGTTTTGAAGGATTTAATCTAAAGGTATTCTTCTTTAGAAATCTAAAGTATTAAAATGTTAAAATACCTTCAAATGCTACATATTTTAAATTGTAACAAAGTGTCAAACAAATGCAGAATCTTTGAACAATTACCAAATTTATTTAAGTATAAAAWATTCACTGCAGTTGCACTACAAAATTCTTTGGCTAGTGATGCCCTACCAGAGTGTAGCTTTCTTTTCTGCTTGGTAATTGTCTGGGCAGGAGAATGGACCAAATTAATTACTAAGATTCCCTCTAGGCCTATTTTCTATGGTTCATTTTTTATGTTCTTTTCAGGCAATAATATAACCGTTAAGTTTTAGATTTTTGCAACTAAGTGGTACTTTCTGATTATAAAAATGGTTGAATTTATTATAGATGGATCAAGCATTTGATTTTATTAGAGAATAAATGCTGTTGCAATGAAATTTACTTTCTATGATATATATTATCACACAGGATATATGAATCAAATCTAAAATAAMAGGTATTTCAAGGACCCTTAGAAACAGGAGTTTTTGTCTTAATAGTTTGGAAATGTTGTCACCTGAAGAGTAATAGGATCAGAATGTTTGTAAGGGGTAAGCATGTACTAAGATCCTGCTGGCAGTGATTAATTAAATGGTTTAGCAATTGTATTCAAACACCACTTATTTGAGTGTTTTCAAAAATTTCTTTTGCCTTGAGATTTAATTGTGAGGTTTTTTAATAATGAGYGTTATCTGTTCATTTGTCAGCAGTACTTATTAGTCTGGTAACATAGATGCAACTTTTGAAAGTAGGAGATTGGAAAAACTGTATATAATATTAACTTATATGTAATGCATTTCTGCTCCTTTAGTGAAGAGATTTCACATGTATTCTTCCTCATATTTTGTCAAAATAAGTCAAACACAGCCTCATCCACACTCAGGACTGTACAGAATGTTAACAGAACAAATCTGAAAACCCAGTTTCTGTGCTCGTAGCCCTAGAAAATTTTGGGTAAAAAGGGTGGYTTTCAACTATTTACAGTGATTCCTTTTTGATGCAAATGAACCCTGTTTGTAAACGTAGTCAAATAGTACACAGATTTATAATTCATTTTCCTGACATCTTAAGGATTCAGATTCATCGAAAACCCCACAGAGTGCCAGGCAGGATATTTTGGTATACAAGATCAAGTGTGTGATAATAGTAGTTGTTTACCTTTTTGTTTGTTTGTTTGCAGCTCATGAGACTAAAATCAAATTGTGTTTATGGGATATACATTTTTATTTTTTCATGACCTGAAATTTCAAGTTCGGTTGTTTGTTTTTTGGAATTTTTTTTTTTTTGGAGCTCATCAAATAGTTCCTTTCTATTTTCTTCCTAAAATTAAATTTTCTTCGAAAGAGGAGTTTAAATTAAAAAAAAAATAAATCCCTGGATGTCTTAATTTAAATGTTGCAAATAATTGTTAACTTAAAATGAGATTTCAGAGACTTTGAGAATGAGGTGCTAAATGAATCAGAGTACAAGTGTTAGCAAAATGTCCTAAAACAGAATTTATCATTATAATTCTATAAAGCTAACCTTAAAGACCCAAAGAGCTGCAATATGTTATATTTTCTAAACTGACAGAGTTGAACCAAGAAGTCTCCTCTTTGGAGAGAGTTGGAAGTGCCTCAAGAAATGAGCAGGAAAAAGGAAAAGAAAAAATTAGATGCTTGGTGCAGGCCAAGAAGTTTGCCCTTTTCAAAAACTTTCCTTACAAAGTACCTATATTTGAAGCTTTTTCAGATTTTTGCAAGCAATATGAATTCAAATATTTTTTGGGCCATGAGTCATTGCAGCTGTGATGCAAATTCATTTGGTAGAACAGTAGCTGGAAGAGGCAGTAGTTAAAGCCAGTCCTAACTTCTAGTTTACTGTAAGGAACSCAGATATTTCTAATTTCAAAATTAGGATCATCATGATAGCTTTGAATCTCTATGCTGATGTTAACTATCAGCAGCAGGAAAAGTTTTTAACTGTTGGTATTTATAGGATTTCCCATAACTGATACTTTATTTCTGACGACGTGGTACTGGCAAGTCAGATTCWGTGGCCCTATCCGTGATGATTCTCAACACAGCCAACAGGGGAAAATAAAACTTGCATTACCCTCTCTTAGAAATTCAACAGACCTCCTTAAACCCTTCCCATCTTCTAAAAGGGCTTCTGTTACCTGGTTACTCAGACTCCATTTTCTACTTGAGATATATCACATCTCCTTGTGTGAATAAGATTAGGTAACTCTCTCTTTAGGGAACTTCTTCCAGCACAATGGAGTCTTGTGATCTTCTCAATGTGCCTGAGGAGGAAATGAAGGTTTAATGACAAGCAATTCCATCTTCAGGCTGCTCTTTATTATCTGTCACTTTCTTGTCACTTCATATTAAATGATGACAGTTTAGGTGCAGTGCTGTTACTCTACTTTTGAACGAGTTTCTTAGAGAGCATGTTTGATATTTGAATAATCAAAGAAAAATTCTCCAGCACCTTTTTTCTAAGAGTTTGTGTGACTTTCATGTGAGGTGACCYAGTCTTCGATACTATGTTCAATCAAAAAAAAAATCATTCTTTTGAATTTTTGAGATGAAAAAAGAGATTTTTTTTCTTATTATGTATTTATCCAATATCTTAAGTAAACATTGGTTATGCTTGTTTACAAGCTGATAGAGTAGAGAAATAAAAAGTGAGATGTTCATAACTTTTTATCTATTTGGGGTTAATTGAATGAGAGGCAAGAGAGCAGAATTTTAGTACCTTGAAACCAGCCTTTTTATTCTGTGTATGCCATTTTAATCATGCAAAACACATTATAATCGCATGTGATTTGTAGGTGCATGGGCTGTTTGTATAATTGGAAGTCTGCCTGTTTTCCACAGGCAGGATGAGAAATAAGATTTAAAGTTTAGACAGTGCTGCTTAAAAAGCAGTTGATCTCACTGGGTGTAAATAATTAGGAGATTAGCAACTAAAGGATCTTTCAGGTATGCTGGCTGGCATATGCATCTTCWCTTTACCTTGCTTGATCAGGCAAGCTGAACTCTCATCTGGTCTCTAAAGAAATTGTGTGTACAATTCTTGTTTTTCTTAGAATTGTGAGTTTTAGTATAAATGCAGTTTTACATCTGTGTTTTACTCGGGAAAAGGTAGTTTTGCATTTCCTTCCACTATGAATCTGTCATGTTAAAACAAAATATAACAGAATATAACAAAGTATAAGCTAATGTAACCTGATACCGCATCATCCAGCTATTCAGTAAGCAGTACATCTGGCTAAGATGGAAACAGATGTTGCTCCACTTGGAATGTACTTGGAATAATAATTCTGTAATGTGGAGCCTTGAGGAGTGCCCAGTAACATTCCTGTGGTTGACCATCAAAACTCCAGGGCATCTTTTGTAGGCCAAGGGAAGTTTGCTGACAGTTTTCGCGTTCTGGTTATGCACCTGTGTCTCTCTGAACATGGCAGTTTGCAGTGTTGGTTTTAGAATCACCAAGAGTTATGAGGTCTTAGTAATAACCACCCACACTGACCATGCAGCTGGAGAGCTTTCCTGCTTGTTCTCAGGAAGAATGTACACTCTGATGTTTAGATGCATGGTAGGATTTTATATTTCATGTTTCAGTATGTAGAAGTTACTCTTGGAAGTTACCTGGAAGATTCAGACTGCAACTCAGTCCCTTCTTTGTAAGTCAGAGAATGTGTTTCTAATGTACCATTAGTTAGCCCAGAAATATATCCAGAAAATAACTGGATTAATTTTTAAAAAGTTTAAAGGTAACTGAGATGTCTCAATACTACTTTTGGAGTATATGTATATATATATATATATATAAAAGGTTTTAGTTACCTGAAATTATTATAAAAGAGTTAAAACTGCATTTTTATTGTAGTGCCATGAAAGTTGTTCMGAGATAATACTCTGCAAAATTTAATAAATGCCATTTCGAATAGAAAATATTATGGATACACTAAATGTGTCCTTGGATAGAATAACAATACTTCATGGTGAACATTGCAGGATATTAAACCAGTAGTTAGTTGCTTAGAATATATATTCACACATATATATACATATATATATATAWAATTAGTATTTTTGCATTTATTATTTCCAATAAAAATGAGTTTTCGGGTGCACTGAAATGGGTAAATAGTAATCGAAAAGCATCAAGGAGACAATCACAAATGTCCCCCAAAAATGTGAAACATGAAAATGAAGGTCAGTTGACAGATTAATGCATCTATAAATTATGTACGTAAACTGGATTATAAAGCTGTACTGTTGCAAATACAGATTATATTAAAAAAAAGGCCCTACATGATTACATGCAAAGAATACCTAAAATTTGTCTAAATATCCAGATTTTTACCTTCAATAATTACAATTCAGCAAAGAGTTTACTTTGCCTTTTGATTTTGGGGTGGGTTTTTTTTTGGTTTTTTTTTTTTTTTTTTTTTTTTTTTTTTTTTTTTTTTTGTGCAGCGAGAAACAGCTCCGCTT